>CM057129.1:2571726-2650062 GCA_029964075.1 Patiria pectinifera | reverse complement strand
GTAAATTCTCCACTGTATTTAAGTATCGTCAACTTTCATCACTTTGGGGGTAAAATTTGAAAATGAATATATTTCGGGCCGTAAATACGCACATGGTTTGAATACTCCATTCATTCAACACATAGAATTTGCTAAATACAAATATCTTCTGACTACCGACCCAATTTTTGAAAGGCACGTTATCTGAAGCAGAACTAGTTGTTTGGCCTTATTATGAGTTCGGCTCTCAGTAGCGTGAGTTGAAACGTATCAAAGATTGCGCCCCCCCCCCTCCGGTTCGGAAATATTGTACTTCAAACCGACGTTGGGATTTTTGTCAACATTAGAAGCAATTGTCGTCATCTGTTCTACTTATCAGTAGAACGAAAATCAATACGAGGTACCACCACGTAAACAACTGAACCCCTATCTTGTTCGCGTGCATGTCTTATCGTTTCAAACAACTGTTGCTTTCTCACGAAGTGGGAGAAACAATATCTGCCTAACGTACATTCCGAGATAATCAAACCGCTAGCCTTAATCATGTTTACGACTACTTTGAAGTTGCAGTGTTGGGTAATATCTGCATTGCCCAGTAAGTTATTTATTAAATATATATATACATATTTTTCCTTATTTAAAATCGTATTTGTTAATATAAATGGTATCTTTATTAAAACAGTTATTCATTAATTAAACTTAACCCACTTGGTTGGAAAACGCAAGCGTTAGGCAGGGTTTTGCTGACCAAAACAGTTAATGTTCTGGTTTCAGTAGCGTGAGTAACCATACAATGTTAAAGTCAGGGTTGTTAAGAAAAGGCGACTGACATGTTGAAGTCCACTCTTACAGAAAACAAGACCTGGTGCCATGAACTGAGGATTTACAATGTTTTTTTTTCACCGATGGATATTTTGAATTGTTCCAAAAATAGAGAAACAATATTCAGAAGGAAGGAAGGGGTGTTTATATTAAACTCAACCTGTATCGTCTTCACACATGAATGATTTATTTCTTGAGGTGACAAAAGACGTGATAAACGCTTATTTTGTTTTAAGAACATAATTACATACTTATTGAAAATAGCAATATATGTTTCTGTTTGATAATTTGTGCAGGTCAGTTTAGGCACAACAAATGATATGGTGTTTGTCTCCTTGTTTATAATTATTATTGTAACTGCGTAGCCCAATTCAGTCGAATGCACTGGTCCCCCATGTGCCGAGTAACGAGAAGACAATGTGAAAAAAAATCACAGCTTTAGATGTGGGTGAAAAACTCTTGAAGAATATTCTTTGAAATATTCTAATGGAAGGCGAGGAAATTTACAGCTACAACAACCTGACATCCCTGTTAGCCCTTGACTGACCGATATCATATTGACATATTTACTTCCGCCTTATCGATCGGTGATGTTAGATTGCCAGCACGCAGGGGCCATTCACGAGCCGGGTCCAAGTTAATCAGTCACTGCTCGGCAAACCGATGACAAGATATAAGTCACTCTCGGCCGCTTCATTCGACACAACGACGCAGCTCATCCTGCAGACGACAACCGAGAGAACTGACTGCAAGAACAAGATTTTGCTCGGTGAGTGCTTGAAACAATTATGGTCTTCCCGTGAGAAAAAGAATACATTTTTGCACATAGTGTGTTAATCAACGTAGGATTTAAAATATGCATATGAGGATTAATGTTGACACAACAACGACCGCGGTATAGGCTTGATATTATTTTCTCTTCTTTGTATGCCTGTGAAATATACTTGCCTAAGGACTGAAACGGTGATTTTTATTTGCGTGGCTATGATACTGATACACGATTGCTAACAATCCAAGCAGTGCGCTAGTGTGGGATCCCCATAATTAGGTTCCATCATTTTTAAGCTCTGGCGGGAGCAACCCTTCGAGCTTCGCGCGCAAAAAATTACGCGGAGTAGCCACATGGAGAATTTTATCACCACACGTGTTTCTAGGTCAATAACCCCCGCATGCCTGGACATGCACAAGATATAGATCATTCACATGGTCCGGAATTGTTTACAACCTGTCTGAGCTCTGGGCGGCACGAGGGTTGACACAAAGAGATCGGCGGCACAAAAGGGTTGGCCACTAAGATCTCCAATTACTGCACAAAGGCATTGGGCACCATCTTGGCTGCTGTCTTTCAACACTCCTTATTCTGCACTATTAGGGTCTGGCCAATGGGAGTCTATACAGGCTCGTGGTGTATAGTGGGGGTGAGAATTACATGGAAGCTTGGCCTTATTGGCCCATTGAAAAAAATATCACCATATTTGGAAAATGTGGAGAATTTTATCACCGCCTCGCTTCTCGAAGCCGGGTAGTCACTTGGTGGTCGGTCGGTCGGTCGGCCAGTTGGTCTGTCTGTCTGTCCCTGAAAAATTGACCAAAATTATGGTGTTCCATAATATGTGCCACCGGTGTCACATTTTTAGGTGTCACATTTTTCAGCTCTGGCAGGGATCATTTTGATCGATTTCATGCAAGACTTCATGCAAGACTTCTTTGCAACACGATCAGAGCTTATTGCGCACTCGCACTTGTTTAGTTTAGTTGCAATCTAACATTGTTAGATAAACGTGCGACTCGTCGAAATAAACTCTCTGTACTTTCACTCTTAGAGGGCGTAATACATCATATACATGTATAATCGGAACGGATGATCATGCACGCAGTTTCGCTGTTTCACAGTTTCGCTGTTTCATTTCGCTTGTTCACAGTGCTCCATTTTGGTTTCATCATTAAGTTACTTTTAAGCGATCATAGTGGTATTTCGCTAAATATATGGACTGTTTTTAGTTCTGCGGTTGGTACAGATTTCACAAAAGCTAAAGATTTTCTTTGACACAATCGGTTGACAAAAAGATGGTGGATGATGCTATTAGCCAAACCGGTGCCCTGATTTTGTCATTAAGAGTTGTTCAAAAACAATCCTTTGTTTGTAGTTTACTTCGTTTGATTTTATGAAAGTAAATCCTTCCAAAAATAAATATTTTTCGTACTTGAGTCAGGTCAGGGCCGTCCGTTGGTGAACGCATTCTACGCAATACAAATGTTTGATCCAAATCCCAAAGATCTTTGACTCTGTTTTACTTGTGAAATTCAGCTATGCCTCCCCCTCCAGACTTTTACGTCACTCATTATGGAGCCCCCAAATTTTCCAAATTTTTGCCAGCTGAAATTTATTTGGAGATTCTCTCAGCACCCTGAAAGTGGATGGAACAATCTAAAAATTCAAATTTCATACTAAAAAGTGTAAAACGTTTTACGAAACCAGATCTCCAATTTTCTTCAAGCAAAAACTGTTTTGATACTTTAGCCACCAGTTCTAATGATGCGGATTTCCTTTTAATTGAAGCTCCTCCGTTTGGTTTAAGCATTTTTGAGAGCAAAACAGGTCCTTTTAGCTTCTGTCATCCTGAGCACGGCAGTGGTTAATTTTCTCCCCGTTTACTTTCCAAAATCGATTTCATAGTTCTGTTCAAAATCGTTCCACTGGCACAGGAGGCTAATTCCGTTGCATAGTTCAACCATTATGCGTCCGATACGTTAATTGGCGAGTTATCTTGTCTAAAAAAAAGTCCAGTATATTTTTCCCAAAACAAAATTTGACTTATTCGTTTGTCAACTTTTGGATCACTACCAAATATCCATAGACCAATGAGAGATATTTTGATTTCTGCAAAACGTGAAGCCCATACTTTTAGTAGTGAAGTTTTCCGAATTTTAGTCGGCCACTCTTTGGGCACCGAAAGAGTCAAAAGGTAACAACCAAATTTCTGCTTGCACAATATCATGATATTTGAAAACGGGTTGCGCAAAATTGAATGACCCGCGCTTTGTTCCGTCACTGTGTAGTTTGCGCTTAGAAATTTCTCGTCGTGTACGTAATCTTTAAATTTGCAAGTTTTCAAACTGCATCATTTTTCACAAATCGTTGTCAATGTTTGGACGATTTACAGTCTTTGGTAGCAGACGAAGTTTCAAAATGTAGCTAACAAAATTTCCCAAAGATCATAAATGTCGTCATCATAAGACGATCAGATTCAAAGTCACCCCTCCAATGAGTGTGGATGTTCTTTTTTGCGATGTTTACTTGCTGAATACATGCTTATTGTGACTCCTACGAATTCACACACTTTTGAATCAATTGACGTTTCTTGAAACTTGCAGGGTTTTTTCTCCCTGTTAGATGAGATATTTAAAGAAATTGTTAACCAGCATTGAGATATTGAATCATTAGTTTACAAATTTTGAATTAGTTGCTACTAACAATAATTCAGGAGGAGTTTTTGTACATGGAATAAAGGAACTCCCCCCCCCCAAAAAAATAAGGTTTACAAATAGCAGTTTTTGAGACGAAAAAAAAAATTGTTTTTGTTAAATTAAACCTGCGGTTTCAAAATTTGTTGTGAGCAAAAGTTGACAATATTGATGGAGGATCAACTACTTTCAAAGTTCTCAAGTATTTTTTTGTGTGATCACCTCCTTTACTTAAAAACCCAACAAATCAA
Source organism: Patiria pectinifera (assembly GCA_029964075.1). Classification (NCBI taxonomy): domain Eukaryota; kingdom Metazoa; phylum Echinodermata; class Asteroidea; order Valvatida; family Asterinidae; genus Patiria; species Patiria pectinifera. Next base: position 2,645,545 of record CM057129.1, on the reverse strand, counting down.
TTAATTCAACAATTAAAGGAATGGACGTTGCTCATGCGTGAATCACGTCAGGGCCGTTGGTTAACGCAAAACAGTGACTATAGTCAAACAATAATCGAGGATTAGAGTCCCATATCTTCCAACAGAAAATCTTACATGCAATGCAGGTGTTATACCTCCCCACCGGCCCCCAAGTTATCCCTGAGTGAATTTGATAACACTTTTAATCATTTTCGTTGATATAATCATTTTTCAGCAAGCAATCTGCTCGAGTGTTGAGAATTCCTTTCGTGACAGAATTCAAGAAGCTACATCATGGTGAGTGTTTGTTAATAAACATTTTCTGCAAGGAATGTTACCCCACGAGACACCACTCTAGACAACATTTTTGTGAATGAAGCATTGCATATATAACGACGCAATTTTCTCTATAAAACCCTTTCATTCAAGCGGTTTTGTAACTTTACTCAATTACATACAATTGTAGCAATGCGATTTTTAGATATAGCAATATGAAAACTGACGTCAATTGGCATCACGTCTGTTTATGCCCCGCGGGGCATTCGCTCATACCCCCCGCCCTGCAAACAGGACGCTGGGATACTCTGATGAATTCACGCTCTGATTGGTTGGATTTTGCGTGACCAGTGACCTGCGCGTCAACAAGGTCATGACTCTGCCAGGTTTGAAAAGGCCGTTAAGACTGATTCATTACTCTTTTATTCCAGTTTAGAGAAGTTTTGTTTTCTCGTTGAAAAGCGTAATAATGTAGGAAATTCTGTAAAACTTATCTGTGTTGTAAATTTGTAATTCCCGTCACTTGCTCAGCCTCCGTTTCGAATCACAAACGGTCGGATTGCATCATGTGACGCTCAAATTTTGTCCACATGGTCCGCAATGAAACAGAAATCACATCTGGTATATGAAATGTGCGCATTTTTATGGGAAGTTTTCGGATAGTATTTGCGCACATTGTCTAACTGCGGTCTTGAATAGCTGCAGCCAGATGCTTTATACATAGGTCATAGGCCACTTCCTTCACAAGATTCTGTGAAGCTCATCAGAGTATCCCAGCGTCCTGTTTGCAGGACGGGGGGTACGAGCGAACGCGGGGCATAGCGAATACAGTCGTTACAGCGCCCTCATTTGTCAAGAATAATGCAAACCGAAGGCGGGTTCGTTTACATGCATTTAAAAAAAAAATGATAACAGAAGATGACTTTGGATTAAACAAGTGTCAAAGAAATATTTAGAGAATTGAGGAATCGCCCTGCCATTGACGTATTATAGAACCCTGCATGCCTGACACGTTGGCCATTAAAAAAACTCAGTTAAACAGAACATTGTAACCCTGTCAGGACCAGGGGCACAATGTTACCCCCTCCCTCCCCCACCCCTTAAACCCCAGACTCCGCTATGAAACGTTTTATAATAGTTCCGGAATGCTGTATTCGCAACCAATAATAAATAATCGTATTTTGTTATTAAGAAATTGAAATATGCATCTTTGCTGGAGTCAAAACCAACTTCTTTGCTTGAACCTTTCAAGAACCCACTTTAGATGCGAATTCGTGGTCACGTGACCAACTACAATGCATGCTGGGAATCCAATATGGCCGACATTCGCGCAATACGCCGCTTTGTATTGTCAACTTTTTTGTACAATTTCTTTGTTTTGGGGATACTTTTTTGACAGTCCCTGCCAACCGAAAATGCAAAGCATTTTGTTAAATCGTCAACGTTTTCACGAAGAGGCGAATTTAGTATTTCACTGTCTGAACAAACAATCGAGATAATCCCGTTAATTTAACCCTTACCGGGATTCAGAAGGGAATATGGAATCTTCACATTTTTTATGTTTTATATTGTCCTGGCCATGTGGTAAACTCACCCGGGGCCATCTATCACCAGATCCTAGTATGGACCATAGTACGTCCTTTAGAGGGGGTGTCAGTCTTGTGATCCTACTGGAGGGGTTGGAATTGGCGGGAAAACCCTGTGTGCTTGTGCACATTTACATAGGCTTGTGTACAAATGCACTATAAACATTGGGATTAGTTCGATATCACCCCTGTGACCAAAATGGAATGTCTAATGGGGTTATGTCTGTGGTTTTAACGGCTGTTTGGGGCCTGAGAGATACTCCAGACATGCCAGGGTGAATGGGCTGGTTGTGAGGGTCGGGTGGCTCAAATTACATGTGGTGAAGTTGACATTCCATACAATCACTGCATAGTAAACATTAAAGGTGCTCACTCCAGTTTAATTAAAATTTGGTCCTTTTTTCATTTGACAATTTGAAACTTAAAGATGCATAAAATATGCACGATTTAGGTTTCAGAGGAAAGAAGAGCTTCTAGTCTTCATAAATGTAGCAAACTTTAAGAAAAATAGGTGATTAGTCTTGCAGAATTAATCAATTAAGAGAAGTGGCTGTTCGTGAAAACGAAAAAAAAAAACAATTAGCAAATTCGCCCCTTCGTGAAAACGCTTAATTAACTACGTGCAGATTTCGCCCTTCTGCGGTCTGAGTCAGTGCATTTTTTGTACAGTACGCGCAGATTCTGCCCCACTGCACATCCGCCCTGAAATTCGCCCTTTCGTGAAAACGTTTTATTGCACGCACATGGAATTCGCCCCTTCATGATATACGCACCATTGTGTTAAGCCCGGTTCATAATTCATGCGAAAGCGAAAGCGAACGCAAATCTGTGACGTCATGGCAAGTATTCGCGCTAACATTTCAACTCGGGCGAATTTCGCCGCGAATGTTTCATGACGTCAAATTCGCTTCGCATTTGCATTCGCATGAAGTATGAACCGGGCTTTACAATGTGTTTATTTATTGAAAATGTATTAATACCATATAGTGCAGAAATTCGCCCCTTCGTGCGGCACTTTTTGGCAAATTCGCCCATTCGTTACTTAGGTTAATTAAGATTTTAATCGGTTTTTTTTTTAAGTATAGCCTCACCACGTTGTAGATATTGATATGTTTATTCATTTTCACCAAAAAACTCACCCACCAAATTTCGGAAAAAGGGACGATTTTTATGAAATTCGCCCTTTCGTGAAAACGGTGACGGAATTACCGGTGCTTTACTGGTGCCACGTTTTGGACGAAATCACACCAAAATGATCATTTTACAGGGCCCTCTAGTGTTCACTGAAGTGTATCCAAGTTATTTTGTTGATTATTGGCAACACGTCATCTTTTCCAAATTTTAGGAAAATGGCTATCGCATATTAATGAGGAACACTTTGTGACGCCCGGTTCTGAGAAGAATCAAACTACTACCGAATTCGCCAAAGTGATGTTTAAATTAATTTGTCTGCGTTCAAATACTATCATGATCATATTGGGGGAAATTTTTTTAGTAAAGTGCGGATTCGGAATTAAGAACCCACACTTCGAACTTGTCGGAAAATTGTTTTCCACAATGAGCATTAATAGGACCGTCTGCATGAAAACTTTCCTTCCAAAAATTACCAATGCATCTTCACTGTCAGATTCTCCGCCGTCACTGCAAAAACTACTTTGGGACAGAAAGAAATCGTCGTATGATGAACTATCCATGTTGACGGAAGGAGCCGTTACACCAAAATGATGGTTGTACGGGTGTGGCGATACACATGCTAAACACGCCACAATGCTTGATTACGTATAAGAGCCTCGAAAAAATCCCTTGTAAATTACCCTTAGCCCCCCAAGTGTCCGGTTTCTGGTATGGAGCTTGCCCAAAAAGTGGTGCGGCGACGCGGCTCTTTTTTTTTTACCTGTTTTTTGTTTTGCTTCAAATGTCGGCTGATGACTGCAAATGGTGCCTGACTAAACTTGGTGCAAAAATATGGGAGTCCAGAGAGGCCACGTAAAGCTTATTCTCGATCATAACCCCATCTAAAAACAAGTTAAAATTGTGCAGCAGCAGGATTCCAGTCCAACCAGTGAGTTTGGCGGTTTTGAGACATCATCTTTTATTGAAAAAAAAACTTTTTTTATTTTGCCGACGCGCATGGCTACGGCGACGCGCGCGTACCAGAAGCCGGAGACTTTTTTTTGGCCTTATGGCCACAACTCGACACGATCTCCACTCAATAGACTGTTAATGACGATACTTGGCAATGGTTTAACCCTAAAAGAGCCGAGGCGGAATCCGCCCCCCCCCCTTTCAATTTTTTCCGTGATAGCCTTAAAAAAAACAAATTTGGGACCCGAGCTGTTCTGACTTTTTAGCATCGAGCCTTGCGCATCTTTTGATACCAAAAACATAAACATCAGACCACGGGTTGCCGCGTAGCGAAAACTTTCCCGTGAATTTTCCCATATACGTCGTGTACACAGAGCACAATATTACCATTTACATATGAATACATCGCACATATGAATAATTAATTAGCCATGATTCCAAAACCTTTTGACCTATAGTCATGACATGACATTTCTTGGGTATGTTTATGATGAGGTGCTCTATGCATGTACCGAATTACAAAGGTTTTCGTCACTCGAAGGCCGAGATCTTAGGGGGGAGCGGAATCCGCCCCCCCCCCCCCCGGCTGAGAGATGGCCTGATTAGGGTTAAGTCGGAGAATACACGAGAAAGTGTGGACTCTTAATTTACGAATCCACTCGGGGTTTCGCGCCTTGTGTATTCTTAAATTAAAGGCAGAGTCGTCGCAAAAGAAACAGGACAGCTAAATCCCGATACACTTTTACCTTCATTTTCGTCTAGGGGCAATGAATTATTTTAATGAGAAGCTGTTCAAATTTGTCAGGTATAAAATGTTGTAATGATTATAAAACGCTCATGCATTTTCTTTTTAGAAGACGGAAACATTTTAATACAACTGACGTTCTCTGTTGTTCTCCCCGTTTCTCCGAATTCTTGTTTTCCTCCTGTTCTCCGATATTTACCTCCCATATTTCTCCCTAAAAATGTTTTTTAGTGTGTCATTGTGTCTTCTTTACAGATGAACATCTGTATGGCAACTATTCTTTCAATCGCCCTCCTTCTGGGTAACTCTGTCAAGCTACGAGCTTCCGTTACTGGGCCGGTTCCCTCGGACGGTGACTGTCCATCATCTGATGAGGCGTGTCCAATGTGCTCCCAGGGACCGGCTGGAATACCAGGAATTCCAGGTCTGCCTGGCAATCCAGGGTGCAAGGGCAATGTAGGTCAAAAAGGTGATATTGGACCGATTGGCCCAAAGGGCGAGATTGGATCGATTGGACCCATGGGTGATCAGGGAGCAGTTGGGAGCCCTGGGCCTAAAGGGGACGATGCCATAGGCCTGCCAGGCGTAATAGGTCCAACCGGTCCAACTGGTGTCAAAGGTCAAAAGGGTGAGGCAGGGGAGACACCAGACGACTCCAACCAGCGGGTAGCATTCACCGTGGTGAGGACGAGCGACTCGGATACGCTTAGCAACGACCGTTTGCCCTTCCAGGCGACCGAGACGCTTCTGCCGGGTACCAGCTTCGATCTCGAAACCGGCACGTTCACGTGTGGTGTGCCGGGCACCTACGTGTTCATGTTTTCTGTGAACAAACATCCTTCCAACGGCTGGCTGGACGTTCATCTCCGGAAGAACGGCGACGGGGTTGTCTCTGGCCGTAGCAATGATCCAAGTTACTATGAGCAGGTGTCTGGGAGCGCGGTGGTGGTTCTGCAGCGTGGAGATACGATGGATCTCACGATGTACGGTAGGGCGTTTAGTGGTTCCAGTCACTTCACCTCATTCAGTGGCTTCCTCCTTTACCCCGAATAAAAACAAATCCAACACATAAAGATACACGAGCATCGTGTTGCTGATTTTTTTAATCGCTTCTCATTTTGCCGAAACAATAACCAATGAATTAAAAGAAATAATGTTCAATGACAATGTCACAAAATATTATTATAAATGCTTTTGCATTGCACATGCGCCGATCTGTATACAACAATGGATTTGCCAAATTTTTTTTACTTTCTGCAAAACAAAATATTTAGCTTCATGCATGAGTATTGAGATATAGTAAAATGTATGCGTTAAGTTTGTTGACAACAATTTTTTTTTATTGTATCCATTGTAGGCCTATAGGGAAGTATTTTGATGGAATATTTTTTCAAAGCAAGCTGGGTCATCATTATTTTTTTTAGAAACAAAAGGTTTGCAATAAAGCTGTGCCACCATGTATCCAGACAGGTTAACGACTAAAAAAACATTGTGTTTATGGTGTTATCTCGACCAACCTGGATTTATTAGGCCATGTTTTTGACCGCCATTTTTTTCATTGCCACATTTGGTCAACATATAAAATAACGTGTTTTTTACCGAAAATAAATGCAACTTATTTGTAGTATTGGATATTTAAAACAGATTAATTATTAACACAATAACTGTATCCTAAAGCAAACAAAGTATAAAAGACATACAGACAAACAAACAAAATTTTTGCTACATACAGATAATGTCAATTAAATCAATCCCATGTATGTATCAATTTTTATTTCATGTCACGAAAAAAGTCTGGAGTGATTGAATCTGATTTTCTTATAGACTTTAAGCTTGGCATTTGGATTAATAATTGTTTGAAATATTTTAATGTTATTCACAGCAATTGGAATACACTGGTTTTTATTAAACGATTGCATTATTTTAAACGTTATAATATGTGAGAATTTTGTAAAAGTAACAATTGACTGGCTATGAAAACAGTATGCATAAAACCTCATTCTGAGGATTACCAAAAGCACCATCATTGTTGATTAATATTCGCTTTTTTTTTATTGGCTTCGTTATGAAAAAAAAACCATGATTTTAATTAGTTTCAGTTGAAACAGAAACGTGCCCACAGTAATGAAATAAGTGGAGTTGGCTGTTGTTTTTAAAGCCTGTAAAAGTGCGACAAGTGTTTCTTTATCAAAAGACTCCAAATTATTTGAAGTCTTTTATTGTTCTTAATCAGTATTACTTGATTGCATTCAAGAAACTCACTTTGAAAACATCAGTGAAAGTGTGAGCCCGTTAGATGGTAAAGAATCAATCTTAACGAAATCAATTAAAACAAAGCACAAATTCCATTCAAGTGAGGAGGGTCTTTCAACTGGTTAGAATTGTCCTTTGTCACTTTATGGTATTTCAAGTGAAATTTGTTGTATCGACTTTTATTTGGATGCCATATTTGGTCAGGTGATGCAATTAAATCCCCTAATGATAGCATATCCTTGAATAATGTCTCCAGCCAGCACATGTACATGTAAGCTGAACAAGTCCGCTTCCTGGGAATAGGTAGACTCCAGCAAGAAATCAAAGAAAAGGTTTTAATGGACCCTTCCTGCATGTCAAACAGTGCACATTGACCAATCAGATCACCACTTTTGATCAGGTGACCACAGCAGCTCAGGCAGACTGGGTCACAAGCACTGTTAGACTTATTACTCACCCCGCCCCCATTTTTTGCACCAGCGGTTAACACCCCCCCCCCCCCAGTAGTCTGTAAAGTGTGCCCTTTTTACACAAGTAACTTTTAGTTTTTACACAAGTGTCCTTAGTTTTCATTAAAAAGTTTCTTGTTTCGCCAGCGGCTTTTAAAGAATTTTTGGTATTTCGTGTAAACGTCAGCAATTGTGCCGCCATGAAAAGCGCCACCCATTGACCTACCGCCCTTTGCGAGTTAACCACGCCCCTTAGACAACTCCCCAGCAGGCATTTTTGGTCGGTTTAACGTCTATCTGACGTCAGATTCCGACCAACTCCGACGTTGTTTTTTGGTTGCCGCCGTGGTTGTAAATGTAAGTTTTTTAGACGTTGAAAACCTGACCAAATTCCAACGTCGGTATGTGGTCAAAATTATGACGTCAGTCTGACCATGATTAACTGCTAATCCTGACCGAAATCTAACGTCTGTATATTGTCAAATTATGACGTCAGTCTGACCATGATTAACTGGTTACATGGACGTCAGCAGGACGTCAGATTGTTGGTTGAATTTATGTCAGAATATGGTTGAAAAAGTAAGTTATTTAGACGTCGAAAACCTGACCGAAATCTAACGTCCGTATATAGTCAAATTATGACGTCAGTCTGACCGTGATTTGACTGGTTATATGGACGTCGACAGGACGTCGCGGTTGAAGTTATTTAGACGTCGAAAAATGACCAAATTATAACGTCTGCGTGAGGTCAAAATTGACGTCTATCTGACCGTCGTAATAACGTCCTTTCAACGTTCGGATTTCATGGTTGAAGTTAGGTCAGAACATGGTTGCAAATGTAATTTTTGTACACGTTAAACACTGTCATTTCGGTTGTGTAAAAATCAAACGGTTGTGTACTATATGAACCTAGCAACCTGTTGTGTAAACTGTTGTTTACACAACAGTGTAAAAATATCACACAACGTGTTCATTTTTTTACACAACTGGTTGGCTAGTTTCATATAGTACACAACCGAAATAACAGTGTTAAGTTTTCTAACGTTAGTAAATACAGGCATGCAACTGAATATTTTAATAGAAAAAACGAGGAAATTCCAAACCACACAAGACTTTGTACAGTGTTTTTCAATTTGTAATGACATTCATGAGAAGTAAACAACGAAGAAATCATCGGATCCGAGGAAAAGTTGCATGCCTGTAAATATTCAAATTAGTGGCGTCAGTCTGACAGGTTTAAATATTAAATGTCAATTAGAAACTTCAAATGTTAAATGTTGATGGGCCGATCAATTTTGACATCAGATTTCATTACCACAGTTCAACTTAATTTGTACATGAAATAAAAAAAAAATAGACGTCGGTCTGAGCCTTTGAATCAAACACTGAATCACAACCAACGCAGACATGATCTCTAATCTCTTTTGTGAATATTTGCGCAGGTATAGAAGACATCAGGCGGTCGATGTTGATCCTGATGGTGCATGGTGCCACGTAAAGTAGGGCTTAGGTAGCGTATTCGTCTCCCTCAACTGACCAAAGCAGAGAGCTGGAAAAGGGGAAAAAATGAACAACATTGTAAATTTTTTTGAATACCAACACATTTTTTAAATAATGGTGACTCGTAAATAATTAAAACAAAACAGATTTTGTTGAAGTGCAGCAGTTTAATTTTAAGAAATCCGAAAAAGTATTTAAAATAATTCTTATGAAGAAGAAAAGTCGAAGCATAGGCCTATTTTAAGTCTAATTGGCAATTTCATGCGATTCTAAGAAACGAATATTACTGAAATTAATTAATGAAAAATTTAAAATCGCAAGCACCGTAACTTTCTTTATAATTATAAAAAATAATTAACATTTATTTAGCGCCTCATACGCCGTGTTTCTAAGCGCTTTGCAAAGACTATAACAAACAAATTATTATAGTAAATATATACTGGTATTAACAAAACATGACATAGAGTAGGCCTACACAACAAAAGAAAAGTGGCATAATGTATCGTCATACGTGATTCCCAAACTCTGAACACTTTCAAAACTAGATTGAAAACGTATAAAAATATCTGTATCAAAATAAAAGAGACATTCCGATCGTTTGAGTTAGGCCGGATGCGGAATATGTTGCGGTGCAGTTAAATTCACAATAAATTTAATATTCTAAATCTTCAATCAACACAGTACGTGGGGGAAACTCGTCTCATGTTGAGATATGCTTTAAAATGACCTCATTTTTCCTAGGCTTAAATAAAGATTGGACATGATGATGGAAGGCAGGCAGAACATGCATGGGTTAGTTTGGATTTTCTACTTCTTCAATGTTTAAATAAAGGGCACCGTTAGTGTAACTTTGTTTTTAAAATAAGAAATGACAATAGCATCCAACATGTCTAGTCTTATAACTTTCTACAATGAAGTTGAGGTACTTTCCATGGAATTTTAATGTTACAACTGACATGACTGATAGGGAACATAATATAGATATAATAAAAATACAATTTCCAAACTATTGACCTTCAGAGAAATTGCAAATCCCTAATTCGGAAACATTCGCGTTTGAAACTTACCATTTTCAGACATTGCAAAATCAGATCATCTTGCTTGTGGTTCAATCGAAATCTTGACTTGTGCTTGTCCTATACATCTTGATGTCGTATCTTGACTTGAAGTTAAGATCACGGGTGGGAACATCTCCAATGTGTACAGTACTCCATCGCAGAACCAAATCTTGACAATATTGTTGAAAGGTGCACAAAACTTGTTCATTTTGGGCCAATATGTGTCTTCCCAAAGCTGCTTCAGTTGTGACTGTTGTTTTAACGGATATTCAAACTGGCCAGACTAGTCGTACAGCAGTGAGAGTGGAGTTCGTTGGAATGCAAGAGGTCACACACACAGGGCATACATATGCTTACGTGTAATACGTTTGGGCTATACGGTTTTCGCGCGCGCGGCACTTGGCTCTGGGCCAAGACAATTATAATTGGCGCGCGCCGCGGCTATTGTGAAAAAGTCGTCAAAACGGACGATATATTTTGGTTGAAACAATGATGATAACGACCGGACATCAATTTTATAACCATCAGCTAGCTGACCACAATTCAACGTCTTTTTTAGTCGTTCAAATTAATAAGGCGTCTGATAATTTCGTTTGGGAATTACGACGTTGCACATGCATTCTTTAATGACTTTTTTTATTTTATTAAGTGAAAAACGGACGTTATATTTTGGTCGAAACTATGACACACTATCGACGTAATGTAAATAACCAACAGCCGACCACAATTCAACGTCATTTTTGAGTTGCTGAAAAGACGTCAGAAAACGGACGTTTTATTTTGGGTAAAACCATGACATAACAATATATTAACCATCCACTGACCAGAAATCAACGTCGTTATTTGATTCGTTGAAATGACGTTAGAAAACGGACGTAATATCATGGTTGAAAACATGACCTAATAACGACGTCAAATATTATAACCAGCAGCCGACCACAATTCAACGTCGCTTTTTAAGATGTTGAAATGACGTCAGATAATGGACGTTGTGTTTTGGTTGAAAGCATGACATAAGTACGACGTCTGTTATTATAACCAACAGCCAACCACAATACAACGTCGATTTTGAGTCATTTGAACGACGTTAGAAAACGAACGTAATATCATGGTTGAAAACATGACATAATAACGACGTCAAATATTATAACCAGCGGCCGACCATAATCCAACGTCATTTTTGAGTCGCTGAAAAAGACGTCAGAGAACGGACGTTATATTTTAGGTAAAACCGTGACTTAATAATGACGTTAAATATTTTAACCATCAAACGACCAGAAATCAACGTCGTTATTTGATTCGTTGACACGACGTTAGAATACGGACGTAAAATCATGGTTAAAAACATGACCAAATTAAGACGTCATATATTATAACCAGCAGCCGACCATAATTCAACGTCACATTTTGAGTCGTTGAAAAAACGTCAAAAACGGACGTTGCATTTTAGTTAAAAGCATGACATAAGTACGACGTCGGATATTAAAACCAACGGCCAACCACAATGCAACGTCGTTTTTTGAGCTGTTGAAACGACGTTAGAAAGCAAACGTCATATCTTGGTTGAAAACATGACATAGTTGCGACGTCGCGAAAGGAAACACAAAAATAACAATAATACAACGTTGTTTTTCAGGCCGTTGTAAAGACGTTGACAAAACAACGTCATACCATGGTTGAAATTACGTTTGGTAATTTTCCCAACCAAATTCCAACTACATTTCGACGTTGTTGTTATGTAAAATTCTGACGTTAAATTGTCGACACTAAAGCAACGTCCGGCAGACGTTATAATGGCAACGTCGTCTTTTGGTCGACTAAAACAACGTTGATTTTCGGTTAGGTATGGTTGATCCGACGTTGCGACCATAATACAACCGTTAAACAACGTCAGTCTGACGGTCGGTGCCTGCTGGGTCTATAAGCCTTCTCGCCGATACCGCCATCTTTGAATTATTTTTTTTTTAGGGGGGAGGCATTACAGTGAAAATACGTCTCATCATGCAACTGTAGCCGAGAATGATGGGATGTCTTTTCATGCATTGCCCCCCCCCCCATTTTAAAGATGGCGGTATCCCCGAAACGGCTCATGGAGTTTTGTACGTTAATTTGTGTTTGTCAATTTTGGCATTCTGCGTCCATTTGTATATCATGTTTAGACAATATTTCACAAGCTGCGTTGACGCAATTTCTCCGTGATGGGTTAATTGTCCGATTGTGCCAATTGTCGCCGGTTTGAAAAGCACCCCATAGGAAGATGGTACCCAGCCCCGTCCCCCTATGCCCCGCTTTTTGATTTTTCGGAGGCCGGGGGACTAGTGAAAAAACTCTGTCAACATGTACCTTCAACAGAAATTGGCGAGTGCCCTTTTCATGTCTTAATGACCCCCCCCCCCCCAACCAAAGCTAGAGCCACCCCTGTTTAGGATTTCACGCTAGTTTCTGCTATAGTGAGTAGGTTTGCATAATTGTGAAGTAAGTGCCCTTAGATTAGCCACTCATTATTTTCATGGGAATTGCCAACACTACAAAAGACATTTTTGCATGACACTCACAAAATTACGGCTTTTGCAAAAAAGTGTAAACAATCAGTTACAGAGGATTACTTCTGTGCTTACAGGGATAGTGCAGGATTTCTGTGCTAGCATGGTGTAAGCACAGAATGAGGATCATCAGCACAGAATTGTATGCTTAACCCGTGAAATTGAGTCTTTGGTGTACTTACATGACAATCTGGGAATGTTGGCCAAGCAATTACGGATCCGCATCTGTCTGTTGGTCTGGAAAAAAAAAAGATTTCAGGTGAAAAAATGGCGTGATTTATTGATGTTTAATAAAGTTGAGTTCCATGCACTTGGCAAATCAAATGAACTGAGAGTTGTACGAAAAATGGATTGAAAATGATCAATCTTATTATTGAAAATCACCCACCAGAATGTCAAAGGTTGGACACAATTAACAAATGTTGCAAGACTGGACTTAAAATCACAAAAACCAGGGACTAAGCGTAAAGTGGATACTGGGAAAGCTGTAAGTGTATTGTCTCCATGCATGGACAAAAGAGGGCGCTTTATAGTCAAACAAGTAGAAACCGGAATGAGCGACACTTCACTGGTTCACTCATGCTGGTTATCGTGTATTTGGTACCAGCATTTATAAGCCACGATGGCGCCCAAAAGGCCCTCGTTTATAGTTTTTTCTGGGGGGGGGTACGTGCTTGAGCGCAAGGAGGAGATTCTACCTTCTTGTTGCCAGTGACTTCCTCCTTGCTGATCTTCCAAGGAAACTTCTCCGTGGTCTCCCCTGCTTCCTCATCCAGCATTCAGGGTTTACAGCTCCTTGAACCGTCTCAAGCTCTCCCCGCCGGGAGTGGGGGAGGGGGTGCCCCCTGCCCCCCCCCCCCCTTGCTCTCTCTGGGTACGCCACTGCTGCATGGTGAAGTATTGAATTTTATGGTTTTTTTCACGTTGAGACAAACGAAAAGTGTCTCTGAGATTTGGAACAGCATTGAAACGCTTATGGCTTGATATGTGGCCAGGTGTACTGAAATGTGACCGTGCAGTTTTCTAAAACACCGCGCGGGCCACAAAATCCCCTCAAACCGTGTTCACTGAGGGCCTGATGTGACGGTACTTGTGGAGCCGTTGGCGGTTTAATTTCAACGGGACACACTGAAAACACAGCACAACTAATCAATGTTGATACAAGACACTCGCAACTTATTTACAAGTGTGTTTTTAATGCAATCTTTACAAATGCACCTAGCTTCATGTCCCATTTAAACCTATTTTAAATTTTTGTTTTGCAGTTTTAAGGGTATTTTGGTTAATTTTGCTGTTGTGAATTTTCATATTCATGAACAAAAGTGTGATGTCATTACAAGCAATAAACTACAATGTCACAGCTACGTCAGCACCAAATGTTGCTAGAATTTTGGATATTTCGCTGTCGTGTTTTTTCTTTTCTTTGGTGATTCGTTGATGAGTGCACGAAAATTCAATTTAATGTAAAGTGTATTTCTTGAGTTGTTGCCCCCAAAACGAGGCCGGTTTTTTTTGTATTTCAAAATTCAATATTCAGTGATTTATCATGATGACTGTGTTACATAATGAGATTTAATTTCATGAGAAACCATCAACTAATGAGAAAGAGCATTCCCAACAGAAATATAGTGTTTTAAACGTGAAAAATACGAACCAAATGAAAAATGAAAAGTCAACGTCCATGGAAAAATAATAATACACTCGTTGTTTTAGCAATAACCCAAGCTCACCAGGTCAAGCTATATTAAGTTGTAAGTTCAGCAAGTGATCGGTCTTGATGTCTTACATGAGGAGATTAAATTTCGTGAGAAACCGTAAAACAACTTAAAAAATCTTTCGAGAAAGGGCGCGCTGAATAAAACTAGTGGTCCCGAACCGCCAAGACATACATCCGCACGACGTAGAATATTTTAAGTTTCGTTCAATAGAGGGCGCGCCACATAAATAGTGATCTCAACAACGCATCAACACGGATGCTGCAAAATTGGAGAAAAAGAACAAACTCGTGTCCGATGAACTACTCAAGAAATACGAAATGGATTCCATTGAAATTAAGTGCAATTAGTTTTCACGTTGTGTAGCAGAAGTAGTTTGAATGGTGTGAGAAACTGTGAAGCTATTAATATAATATGATCGTAACAATCTAGTGTTTGAAACGCTAGAAATCCACGTTGACTTCCATTAGGATTGTACTTGTCGCGATTAAAACCTTGTATTGTTACGGTCACAATAGCTTGATTGTTTGACCTTTTCTTATGAAATTAAATATGTTCATGTTAAACATCATGACAAATGAGTGGACGAAAATTCATTCAAATGTAACGTGTATTTCTTGAGTTGTTGCCTCCAAAACGAGTTTGTTCTGTATTTCAAAATTGAATATTCAGTGAGTTGTCATGATGACTGTGTTACATTATGAGATTTAATTTTATGAGAAACCATCAAACAATGAGAAAGACCATACCCGAAAGAAATATAGTGTTTTAAACGTAAAAAATACAAACCAAATGAAAAATGAAAAGTCAACGTACATGGAAAAATAATAATACACTCGTTGTTTGAGCAATAACCCAAGCTCACCAGGTCAAGCTCTATTTAGTTGTAAGTTCAGCAAGTGATCGGTCTTGATGTCTTACATGAGGAGATTAAATTTCGTGAGAAACCGTCAAAAAAAAAAATCTTTCGAGAAAGGGCGCGCTGAATAAAACTAGTGGTCTCGCACCGCCAAGACATACATGTACATCCGCACGCCGTAGAATATTTTTAAGTTTCGTTCAGTAGAGGGCGCGCCACATAAATAGTGGTTTCAACAACGCATCAACACGCGAGAAATAATTATTTAGTTTGAGAATGTGAAAGAAGAAACTTCCAATTAAGTTCCATTTATATTTTTATTGTAATTAATCCTTCAAAAGAGACCATACATCACATTACATATAGCAATAAAATCATCCAGTCAGGATACCCCTCCCTATATGCAGCTCCCCCAACTCCTTGTTGATCTGGTGCTTCTGTCAGCACCTGTCAGTGCGTACCGCTCAACACTACGTAAACGAGATTGTATTTGACACCGTTAATTGTGAAGAGCGCCACCTGTTGTTCGCTTATCCCGAGGTGGATAATGCGGTAGGCTAGGCCTGTTGCTAGGCATGTCAGGTAAGTCTGGACTATTTACTTGTCAAAATTCAACTTCCTTTCGGCGTACTGGAAAGATTCCCATATCTGGACATTACTCATTTTTCCCTTCAGTGATTTATGCCACCATTTCGGTCTAAAATTGTAAAAAATATTGGATTTGGCAGGGAAATTTGTTGCCAAAAAACTAGGCCGCCCTAGTCGGACTCCCCATATCGCGGCATCCCTGTATTGCCTAAACTCCCTTTATTGCCTAAACTATTTAGTGGCGATTTTTATCCAGTTCTCCAGGCCATAAGGACTTACTGCGGAGTCGTATCACAAGACGATTAAAAAATGTTGTGTAAAAAATTTTAACGATTTTTAATAAATAGGCAAAACCTTCAAATTTTGCTAAAACTTAAAAAGGTGCTGTCTGTCTTAAGAAAAAATAAAACGGCACACTGTGTAAACTGAATGGCGCCCCCAATCGCCAATTAATCAGTAGACTTGACACAATGATTTTTCTTTTCCTTTAGGGGAAGGGCAGGGTTTTAAGAAATCATCCTGAACAATACAGGGAAAATATCAGACTGTATTCAGGGGATGTTTTGGTAAAACATAATTAACTATGAAAAAAAAAGTTGAGATCTTTATAAAAACCACTTCCCACATACCGCGATAAAAGGTCAACGTCATTGGTCAAGGTCTAGGTCAGTCCATTGACCAGTAACTATCCTACTACATTAGTCCGAGTAACTTGGACCCATCTTATCGCCTTTTTTAACATTTGGACATGGTCTGGCGATACCATGTCCAAATGTTAAAAAAGGCGATAAGTTGGGTCCAAGTTACTCGGACTACCTACTACATGTACTTGTAATTTCACACCTTATATCCATGGGCGTCGCCAGGATTTTTTCTAGAGGGGGGCAATATTTTTTTTTGGCCAAAAAATGCTTGTATTTCTCAACACATTCTCGATTTATCAGTTTTAGAGGGGGGCAGGGACATTTTGCCCCCCCCCCCCAACTCATTAAATTTACACCACTTTGTCTTCGCGCCTCTTTTTCTTTTTTCTTTTTTTCTTTTTTTTTCTTCCTTTTTTTTTTTTTTTTTTTGCTTTTCCAGGGGGGAGGGCAAGTGCCCCCCCTTGCCCCCCCTCGCGACGCCCATGCTTATATCAACAAACTCAGGCCGAGGGGTTTCAACAGCACTGCTATATTTTAGGAAAGTTGCAGTAATGCAGTGAATGTTTATTGATTCATTTTATTTCATTAACAGCTTTGAAAATGGAGTTATGGCCAGACAGACAGGGGGCATAGGACTGCATATACTGGTAATTTTATCTAATGCATTTAAGGCAAAGTAAAAAAAACCCACATGTCTCTCGTCCCCACCCGCTTCCTTTTTGGAGGCCACCTGGATTTTTTAATTATTTTTTATTTTTGTAAAATGTAGTAAAACACCGAAAAAGTCCACAAATTCATCAGAAAATAAATACCAATACCAGTACAACTCTAAATGACACTGTAAATATGTTCAGTTCTCTGTCTAACTTGTCTTTCATTTTTAAAAGTGTCTTTAAACAGTGGAAACACCAACAGCTGCAGAAAATTTTAAAATGGCGGCCATCTTGAAAAAAATAAAAAATAAAAAGCCCGCTTACTCCCTTTAAAAAAAAAAACCGGACGAGAAACATGTTTTTCTTTTTACTTCGCCTAATGTTAGACACTATTCGTTTTTGAATTTTTCTCCAAAAAGGTGAAAAAGTTATTGCCATGATTACCCTCTATTACTCATCACCAATTTTTTTAGAATTTTTGTTGACCTTTCTCTTTATTTGGTGAAAAAGTTTACATATACATGGGTAATTGTGTCCCCTCCCCATTTTTATATTTTGTAAATTTGTACCTATATTTGGAAATTGTTCTTAAATTTTAGAATTATTGTCCACCAAATTCTTCAAACAATGACCTTTCCAAAAATAGCAGATGAAAACAATATTTGAACTAAACCTTATGGTTAAGATGTTAAAGTAACTTGTTTTGCTTTGTTTCTTGAAGTTGACAGAGTTTGAAGGTTCTACCAAGGATGTCAACTGTGGAGCACATACAGGATGCAGAGCACACTGATGACGTATCACCATGGCAACGCCTACCACTCAACATCACTTGAATGAGATTGTACCTGACACCGTTAATTGTAAAGAGCGCCACCTGTTGTTTGGTTATCGATCAACATTATGCAGCAGATAATGCAGCGGTAGGCTATATAGGCCTGTACGTCAGGTAAGTCTGGACTATTTCTTTCTCAAAATTCAACTTCCTTTCGGCGTACTGGAAAGATTCCCATATATCTGGACATCACTAATTTTTCCCTGCAGTGAACTATATCACCATTAAAAGGGATAATATGTCCAAAAATGTTGGATTTAGCAGGGAAAAGTTGCTACCATGGCATGCCTACTGAGAAAACATGTCAAAGGACATTTCCTAGTCTTTGTTGGTCAGTGACGTCTGAGGTATGGGAGTCTTTCCAGAGTATTTTGGAATGCTTTGTATACATTGTTGGGTAAGACCTCTTTTTGTAGCTCCATGATTGTATAGTCATATAGTCAGCAGGGCCAGGGCCTATTGTTTTTAGTTCACCGCACCTACCCCAATTAAGAACCCAGTATCAATGCATACATATAGTGGTGTTCCCTAACGTGGTGCACTGTGACGTTTCTCCTGACTTTCCTCATGCACGGTTGCCAAACTTCTTTGTTGATAAACTTCGAATTCATTCCATTATTACTGGTACTTTTTCAATAGTGTTTGCCATTTAAATCCTGTGAACAATTTCACTGTCATACAATTTTGAGCAAAATTTAAAAACGGTGGCGTCCGGAAATTGGGCCAAAAATCAGCTTAGTGTCCCTAACACAGCGCACTTGCGTAAATCTTGGAAAATTCCAGGTTAACACTAAAAAAGTTATTTAAAGTTTGCAAATTCTTAATTAATAAATAAATATATCTCTACTTTACCCAACTAGAAGAATGTCAGAAAATTATTTTCTTATTTGTGGGTGAGTATATCAGTGGTGAGTTGAAGGTAAATTGTTTCCCGATGATAATTTGAGTTAGAAATATGATTCAGCTTTGTAACTTCAGGGGTTGCCCTTCAGGAAAATCAAGTTTGGATTGATTTGGGGGTCAAAAGGTCAAAGGTCAACATCATTGGTCAAGGTCTAGGTCATTCTATTGACCAGTAACTATCCTACTACATGTACTTGTAATTTCACACCTTATATCAACAAACTCAGGCCGAGGGGTTTCAACAGCACCGCTATATTTTTTTAGGAAAGTTGCAGTAATGTTTATTGATTCATTCTATTTCATTAACAGCTTTGAAAATGGAGTTGAGGCCAGACAGACAGGGGGCATAGGACTGCATATTTGCTCGGAGGTAATTTTATCTAATGCATTTAATGTTAGACACTATTCATTATTGAACTTTTCTCCAAAACCCTGAAATTATTTATTGCCGATCACCCTCTAGTATTCAGGACCAATTTTTTTTTGGGAATTATTCCTGACCATTCTCTTTATTTGGTGAACAATTTTGACCATCGTCTGACTAGAGGCGTTTGCATGTTGATATTAGTGCTCAGGCATCAAATTACGTCAGGAATCGACCACTAGTCTCGCCCCAACTTGCTCATAGTTGTTTCTGTGGCATGGTTTAGCTGTATTTGTCCTTTGGGGGGGGGGAGTAGTGCAGGTGGGAAAATTATATGTTTACGTTTCTAGAGTTACTTCTACAACGACGATAGGTTCAACTACAACTATGCGCAGGCCAAAGCCACAGCAGGCAACTACAAGGAAGCAGAGGAGGTAGGTTGGACTCCCGGACCCAATTTTGGTTGTTGCGCCCTCAATAGTTGGCCAGTCATGGCGCAGTGACTCGTCATGGTGACTGAACTAGTCATGGTGCCTTTCATTTGCAGACATCAAAAACCAAAACTACCAAATTATTTTGAAATACCTGACTGTTGGGAAATAATGGTCTCAAGCATCCTGTGAAATCACAGCACCTGGTGTGCTGTCATTTTCAAGACAAGTGGAATTTTGTATCAATTTCCACCGACGGTCGGCCCTGTTTGAGAGAGAAGCTCGACTTTCTGTCTGTTCTCATCCATATACTGTTGCCGTATACCTAGATGTAGAACAAAAAGATATTCCAATAGCTTATTTTCCCACGTGCTGCATCTCTTTGGAATTCATTGCCTGGTGCTTATTTCCCTCCAACCTATGATCTGTCCTGATTCAAGAGGAGTGTGGAGTGCTGTGGCCTCGTGGTTAAGGGCGTTGGATTCGTGGTCTGCGGGTAAAGCTGCAAGTTGTGGGTTCGAGTCCAGCCTGGGGTCGTGGTGAGTGTGCCCTTGGGCAAGGCACTTTGTCACTCATTGCTTCTCCCCACCCAGGAGTAATAGGCTATCAGCTTTGGTCCAAAAATTGGGCCACCAGTGCCAAACGATTGAAAAGAGCAATGCTCATAGCGATTTTTTGAAAGGCACATCTAGAGTTGGAGAATGTGTGATAGCTTTGCAGTGTGAGTGGTGGCAGTGTTATCACTTTTGATTTGTGTTTTCAAAATTGCCTTCAATATGCTTGAACCGGATCAATTGTATGTTATAACAAGCATGTTTTGGCTGCCATTTAAATAAAAGAAAACAAGGGATAGCACCCAAAAAGCTGCCACCGCTGCAATGCTGTCACATATTTTTTGACAACAGGGGAGCATACCTTGCCAAAAATCACAATGAGCATTATTCCCCTCATTTGATACTGACCAAACCCCCACACTGATGGCTTATAAGTGGGTGCCTATGAGGGCAGAGATGGTGTGGTTGATTTAGCTGCTTTGCGCTGACTTGTAGCCCTGTATATCTGGAGTGACTTTTAGCCTTGTTCAGGGCGAATAGGCATAAAAAAACAAGTCTAAAACCCGGATGGGGATCTTTCTGTGCCTCCTAGACCACTGTTTTGGTGGGGAACACTTGGTTTTCATGATTTAATTGAAGTGGGTTTCGTTTCTCTTGTTTTCCAGATTTTTGTGCTCATTCAGAGTGAGAAGATCAAGAATGACTACACGTGTCTCTGGTTGGCAAGATGCTGTGAGTATTACCGTCAATTGTGAATGACGTTTCCTCTTCCAACTTCCAAGTTGCTAATTATGGGAATGAATCCACCTGTTAAGCCTCAACTCATAATGTATTGACCACTCACAATTGTGACTGCACAACCAAATGTCCAACTAAAGTCAGGACACGTCGCGTGCATGCATTTCATGTACTGCTGGAAAATCCAGAGTGGCATTAGGGAGATGCACATGTTGCCCATGTGTGAGGTAGACTGAAGGGTCTCTAACAATGACATAACCAGCATATTCATCGCCCTGATCGTATATTAAGGATGTGACTTGGCGTTTTATTTTGTAAACGTTAAGCAAATATTTTAAGA
Organism: Patiria pectinifera; assembly: GCA_029964075.1. Taxonomy (NCBI): domain Eukaryota; kingdom Metazoa; phylum Echinodermata; class Asteroidea; order Valvatida; family Asterinidae; genus Patiria; species Patiria pectinifera. Next base: position 2,624,429 of record CM057129.1, on the reverse strand, counting down.
ACCGTTTTAAACGTTTAGCCATTGACAGTGGCTTTTGCCTACCCATTTTGTCTGATCTGCAGACTGACTGGGGTGATTGACATGATAAATCAACAACGGTTGACATAGTAAATAGCAGGCAGTCGTTGATAAAGTAAAAATGTAACTACGTGTTCCCCAAATGTAATCAAGTACTACGGTGCTTCTAAGGTTTTGTAAATTAAGTTGGTTTAAAGACAACGTTAATTATTTGTGCAACATGTTTGTGTGGTTATCTCCAAGGAAGATCGCATGAACGGAGGTCCCTTTTGTATAATTCGGGTTTAGTTTAAATGTTTTGAAAAATTTGTAAGCGGATTTAAAAGGTTTTTTTGTTTAAACGTGTAAACTTCACATCTTAGTCATACATTTGCCATGTTGGATTTGTTCTATCGTATTTTAAGCAGATTGTACGACAGGAATTTGCTACATTGAACATCCCTCTTGGCTCCCAAATATTGTACACAGTTACACTGAGCATTGCTGGCCGAAAATTGCTAAAACGAGCATCCACTGAACCGAACCATCTTTTGTGGACCCCAATGTGTTTTCTTGCAGCAGTATCCTATGTATTTATAACCTTTCTTTGTGTTTTTTTTTGTTGTTCAGACATCGTGAATCGCAAGACCAGACTAGCCTGGGAGTTGTACCTTAAGATGGAGACGTCTGGCGAATCGTTCAGCCTGCTGTAGCTCATTGCCAACGACGGCTACAAGGTAAAACATCATCCCCTATTTTTGTCCGTTGTATGTTTGGTCAAGATTTTGGCATTAGCCCCAAATTAGTATCCAGTCACTCAATCTCAACCTGCAGCCGATTTCACGAAACAGATTTGTCACTTCGGCAAAACGCAAATCGTAGAGGAGACATAAATCTAAAATATTACGCATGTGTAGAAAAGAATGCAGTATCCAGACGCTACTTCAGCAGTTGTGTACAAAGTCTATGGAGGGTCAAGAAAACTTTCCAAGTATTTCTGAAGAAATTGGAAGTGTTTCTCAGTCCCAGATTCATGTTTGTGAAACATTTTTGCAGTGACTGATCTTTATTGAGATGATGTGTGAAGACAAAAGTGGCGTCAGGTTGACGCATTGTTTTCAACGTGTAAAATCAACGAGAATAAGTGACGAATCCTTGTCGAAACGGAAAAAAAACAACCTGATTTGTTGCACATTTACCACTTCGTGTCATTAGCTTGAATAATGAAGGATGTGTAACGAAGAAAAACGGTTCACTAAAGAAAATATCTGTAAAGGCCTGGTTCAAATTGATAAGTCGCGAAAAATTTAATAGAAAACTGGGACAAATTTAAAAAAAGAAAGAGACAGACTGAATTGGGAAGGAACTTTACACAAAAAAAAAATTTAATCCAAGATTAACTGCACGTTTTACATTCACAAAAAAAACCCTTGAAATGTAAAAAAAAACCTTTTGGGAAAACAAAACCAGAAATTAATAAATTTGGAAGAAAAAAAATCAAATTGGAAACAAAAAGCAATTGGTAATGAAAAGTGAATAAACCCAACCAAAAAAACTAAAGAGACACAAAAAAATAAACCAACACAGTGCCAATAGCGGATTGCCTGAGAGTGCGTTCAGACAGAGCCCATGATCTAAACACAAAAAAATACAAAAGGAATATACTTTTAAGAATTTTGCCAGGAAAAAATACACATGGCAAACAAAGTTGGGCTACACTAGGTCTAAAGTAATATAAACAATGCCCTGTGGACCTGCTATACAGTCTTGCCAAGAACACCAAAATCTCTTGTGAATATCTAATGAGCAAGATAAACAGTGGTCCCTGTCTTCTGAATGCCAGGTGGGACTAATCACCAAGGGGGTAATTCAACATTCCTGAACAGTAAACTTGCACAGGTCCAAAGCAGATAAGAATAACTAAATGCAACAGGTGGCTAAATACAAAATAAAGGAAATGCAGGTCTACAGTAAACGAAAAGCTTGGACAAGTCTAACTAATGAATAAACATGGCAAACTAATGAGTAAGAAGTCTGTGGGAACACTCTTCTTGGCTTTATACATGCACAATAAAACAATACAGGTAATGAAGAAAACACCATCCAAAATAAGTGAAATCAGAAGTCAAAAGAAAAAGTATCAAATGAACTATTAACTTAATAATCAAAAGGCAATGCAATGCATCTACATGTATGAACCACTGAAGTAAAATAAGTCAAGAGATCCATGGAGAAATAAAACACAGAAACCCAAGTCAATTCAACCTTCTTGTGACAACACAATTTTCCTACATAATCCCAAAACTCCAACTATCAGGATCCATCATATTAAAAAGAAGCAAAAATTCTCTAAGTCACTAAACTCAACTGGTAACTTAGAATCACAAAAGGCTGCTCATGAACTTAGAATCACCAAAGGCTGCTCATGAACTTTAAAAAACTTAATTGTCAAAACTCTGAACAATGCTAAGACCTTACAAAACTTCTAAAAACTTAATAATACTGTAACGAACCGTTGCGGTCAAGGACTTAAACTCACGCGAGTGGGCTAGCTTGGCTGAACAATCTTGGGAGAATTACAGAAATAAACTAAAGGCCGGGGAATTGGACTCAAAGAAAGGAATTAAACAAGGAGACGGGTTGATGATTCACTGATCAAAGTTTCTGGTCATGTTCCATCCGCAACTAAACTGTTTTAGAACTAGGTAATAACTTACACACTAACGAGAATAAGGGAAAGGCGATGAAGTTGACTGTAACGTATAAAAATGTTGATGCTGCTTCCCCGACGGCCAAACTCAAACTGCCAAATTTTAGGCGGGAGCCTAATATTTGGCCAAATTGCAGTATGTGCGCGCAAGGTCCCTGGGGATCCAGGGCACTGCACGCACAACGCACTACGCACTACGCGATGGTGCTCGACCAACTCACGCGCTGGACAGCGCCCTCAGTGGCCAAACCGTCACAATACACTAAATGAGAAAATACAAAGAAAAACATATCAAAACTCACCAAAATGGAAAAGCAGACAAGTCAACCAAGGCATGCATGTATAGGGCTGGGGAAAAAGTTTTGGCTGTTCCCTCTTCACTGCCTGTCTGCTGAATGACATGCCCCACACACAAGGATGGGGACTTCCTAAGAGTTACATAATCTGAGGGGGGGGGGCACTCTTAAATGTACAGGGGTCAATCTAGAAAAAAAAAACTATGCAGGGGGAACTACTCCTATAAAACAACTAAGGGAAATTTGCCCCTATTACACCTGCACTTTTGTGTCGCAAACTTTGGTAAGCATGTACTGGGCATCATAAAATATTTGAATAGCCAAAAATCCCAAACTGCTTAAAAATATTGATTTGAGACAAATTCATCACTGTATCAACACGGTGGCGAAATGATAGAAAACTTCAGGCTTTTCATTCGAAATTCTGATAAATTTTTGCTCGACCTCAAAATAGTATTGTCACGGCCTCTTCTCGATTCTCAACTTTTCTGTCGGTAGATGGGCAGTTCTACTATGCGACCAAGGCTTTCGATGTCCTGGAAAGATTGGACCCCAATCCTGAATACTGGGAAGGCAAGCGAGGGGCGTGCGTGGGCGTATTCCAGCAGATCATAGCTGGTCATGAACCAAGGTGGGTGTCATCTCTGTCAATCAGCAGTGCACACTGACCAATTAGATCTCAACCTTTAGTCAGGTGACCACAGTACATCGATCAAACAGTGCACACTGACCAATTACATCTCAATTAGTATATCACTCCGGTGCTCTACCAACTGAGCTATCCAGCCCAATGTTGGCGGTTCCCTAATTGTCAATGTCTCTGTCAAAGGGGCGCTAGTCAGAAGCCCTCAACCCGCATATGCCATGCAGCCAGGGATCACGCCCAAAGTCACGATGCAGACCTGGCAAATATCAAACGGGGATCACTCAGAGAGGATACGGCTTTTTGTTACAAATTTTCATGAATACTTTTCAACTTCTTAGCCCTCTATTTCAAATTCATTGATCTTTATGGAATTTTCCTTTTTTCCCCTAAATTCTATAAACAGCTTTCATTTTCACTATTAGGTTTTGCCCTTCACCAATGTATAAACACTGTATGTGTGGCAGGGCCAAGTTTTAACTTGTAGTTTTTACTGTATTGCTTTTAGTGTTTTAGTATAGGAGTAGCTCCCCTGCATAAATCACCTTTTTTTTATTAGATGTCCCCTACCCGTTCATAGAAGTGTGTACCCCTGATTAACTTTTTCCTCTTCCCCAGTAACATGACCCCTTAGAACAATAGCCCCTTTGATAAGACCATGTGCTCTGCCACCCTGTAAGACCATGCACAGAATCCTCATGGTCAGTAGCAGACCAGCGGCAGTAGAGAGAGGAGCGTGCATTTTATTACACTGTACCTCTCTTTTCCCCTTGATTTTCTTGGGTGCGATTTGCCCTGTGTGAGAGTTTATCTGCTCGAGTCATTTGGTGAGTGTTCCATTGTCTTAAATGTGTTCTTTTTTATCATGTATAATTACTTTTAGAACTTTATTTCAGTTTTCTTTTGAAAGTTGGCTAGTTTTTTATAGTTAAAGTAAAAGTTGACTCTGGTCAGTTTGGATCTTGGGCACTTAGTTTCAGTTTTGAAGTTTATACCAGTGGAGTTTAGTGACTTGAAGAATTATACCTTAAAAGCCTTTTTGTGATGGATCACGTCGTTAGAGTTCTATTGTTTTTTTAGGAAAATTGTGTTGCCAGACAGAAGTTTCATTCAGTCATTTTGACTTAATTTCCTAGGAAGGGCTAGGGTTTTCTTGTCTGATTTTACTTGAGTGGTAGATATATTTTGTTGCCTTTTTGATTATTGGATTGGATTATTTGTTGGTTTTTGATACTTGCTTCATTTTCTTTCGAAATCTGTATTTTAGTAGAATGTATAGTTTTCCATTGACATTGTTTTTAAGCCAAGAGGAGTGGTTTTCCCACAGACTTCTTACTGATTAGTTTGCCATGTTTATTCATTAGTTAGACTTGTTCAAGCTGTTCATTTACTGTAGATCTGCATTTCCTTTATTTTGTATTTAGCCACCTGTTCCATTTAGTTATTCTTATCTGCTTTGGACCTGTGCAAGTTTACTGTTCAGGAATGTTGAATTACCCCCTTGGTGATTAGTCTCACCTGGCATTCAGAAGACAGGGACCACTGTTTATCTTGCTCATTAGGTATTCACGAGAAATTTGGGTGTTCTTGGCAAGACTGTATAGCAGGTCCACATGGCATTGTTTATATTACTTTAGACCTAGTGTAGCTTGACTTTGTTTGCATTGTTTACTGTTTCTTATTATGTTCTTTACTTTTCTTATCTTGTTAACAGATTTCTGCCAGAAGTGTCTTTAAGGTCCACTTTATACAACACTGTGTTGGTTAAATACTTTTGGTTAAATACTTTTGGTTTTTTAACTTGGTTTTTATCTTTGGGTTTTTTAGGTTTAAGTTCTGGTTTTTTAGTCTTTGCTCTTACTTGATTTTCGTGGTCTTGGTTTCATAATTATCTGGTCATTTTGAAAGTTCTTGTAAATAAATTCTTTTTGGGTTTTTTTTGTTCGAAATCTAGAATTGTGTCCCTTGTCCCTATTAATTCAGTCTCCTCGCGACTTTTCTCTTCAAAGATCCTGAGTTTAGTTTAGTTGTAGTAGTTTTAGTGCGAGTTCCCCATAGTGTGTCATTTTTCCAGGTTACATATACTCAGCAGTGTTGGAGCAAAGGCTTTAACCTTCAAGGCCAAGGTCAGGGCTTTGACCCTCAAGGCCAAGGCCAAGACCAAGGCTTAGACCTTCAAGCCTCGAGGCAAAGGCCAAGGCTTAACCCTCAAGGCTAAGGCCAAGGCCAAGGCCCTGTTTTATAAAATGACCACTGATATAGAACTTATTATAGTCACATGACACATCATCACGAATCGCCCATTAAGAAGAACAACATGTCTTAAATTGCAATCAACATGCTCGCATGTATACACCGTTTTATGACTGCATTAGATCTATTAAAGTATCAGTTCAGGTCTTCAATATGGTTTAACTAAAACAAAATAAAGATTTACTTCTATATTGACGCACAATTCTCCCGAGTGTAACAAAAGGGGGATCCAAGAAACTGATCTAGGAAATGTTTATTTGCTGGGCCAACATGGTCAGAAATATCAGCATTATCTAAAACAGATACATGCAAATCTTTAGCACTTACCAGGGAGACATACAACCAATCAGATCTGGGTCATTCCACCGGCTTGGGAAGCAGTGCATGTGACATCCATATATTTGGTTATATTATTAAAAGTATCAATGCATTCTAAACAATTGCTCAACATAATATTTGTCTTAGGGTGGTTCAATATTTGAGAAAGTTTGAAATCATTTGAAAGTACTTTGACAAAAATATGAGCAAAAAATTATTAATTCGGATGTAACATTGACACCGTTTCAATGTTACACAATGTACATCCAAAAATTCTTTCTTTTTTTTTGCCATATTTTACACGTATGTAAAATGTTACCCAAACTGACATTTCATATTTACAACTGGACACCTAAGCACCAAGAAAAACCTTTGTTTTGGTATAGTCGGGGTTCAAATATAGCAGAAACAATACCTCAAGTGTGGATGTAACAGTGTAAAAATCACGCAATGGAAGTGTGACATTTGGGGTTTACACCGTGTAAATGTTACATCCACACAAACAAGCTATCATTTCTGCTCCATTTGATGTCTGACTACCGTAACAAAAGCTTTGCTTATTGTGTTGCATCTAAAGTAAGAAGTACGCAAAGTAAATTTGGGTAATATTTCGCAGAAATATAAAAAAAAGATAACAAATGTCATATTTGGACGTAACACTGACACGGTGTGGATGTTACATCCAAAATGACATTTTTTGCTCATATTTTTGGCAAAATACATTGAAATGATTTCAAACTTTCTGCAGTAGTGAAACATCCAACAACAAATATTTTGTAGAGCAACTGCTAGCAAGGCATTCATGCTTTTCTGAATATGGTCATATGTCACACTTTGTTCCCCAACCCGGTGGAATGACCAATCTATTCCATAATTGTGTGCAATTTAAGTGATCATCTCATTAGCCCCACAAGTGTACAGAATATTTTTGCAGCAAATCTACTACAATGGTAACAACATGTGATGCTATAAAAGTGGAAGTGTGCCCAACACACAAATCTACAAGGGGTTTCCCTCCTCCATGGTAATACGATTAAAATGGTAACAGCAAAATTTCGAACCGATTTATCTGGAAAATGCACAAATCTATGGGCCTTGAAGGGCCTTGACTCAAAATTGCAAGGCTGTGATCCCTCAAGGCCAAGGCCAAGGCTTTTGCCCTTAAGCCTTGAGGCCAAGGCCAAGGCCCTAAAATCCAGCCTTAAGGCAGCTTTATAAGCCAAGGCACTACATCACTGGCATCCACTGAACCGAACCATCTTTTGTGGACCCCAATGTGTTTTCTTACAGCAGTATCCTATGTATTTATAACCTTTATTTGTGTTGTTTTCGTTGTTCAGACATCGTGAATCGTAAGGCCAGACTAGCCTGGGAGTTGTACCTTAAGATGGAGACGTCTGGCGAATCGTTCAGCCTGCTGTAGCTCATTGCCAACGACGGCTACAAGGTAAAACATCATCCCCTATTTTTGTCCGTTGTATGTTTGGTCAAGATTTTGGCATTAGCCCCAAATTAGTATCCAGTCACTCAATCTCAACCTGCAGCCGATTTCACGAAACAGATTTGTCACTTCGGCAAAACGCAAATCGTAGAGGAGACATCAATCTAAATGTAACGCATGTGTAGAAAAGAATGCAGTATCCAGACGCTACTTCAGCAGTTGTGTACAAAGTCTATGGAGAGTCAAGAAAACTTTCCAAGTATTTCCGAACCAAATTGGAAATGTTTCTCAGTCCCAGATTCATGTTTGTGAAACATTTTTGCAATGACTGATCTTTATTGAGATGATGTGTGAAGACAAAAGTGGCGTCAGGTTGCAACATTGTTTCCAACGTGTAAAATCAACGAGAATAAGTGACAAATCCTTGTCAAAACGGAAAAAAACAACCTGATTTGTTGCACATTTACCACTTTGTGTCATTAGCTTGAATAATGAAGGATGCACTTTTGTGTCGCAAACTTTGGTAAGCATGTAGAGGGCATCATAAAATATTAGAATAGCCAAAAATCCCTAACGTGCTTAAAATATTGATTTGGGACAAATTCATCACTTTGTCAACACGGTGGCGATATGATCGAAAAATGCAGGTTTTTCATTCGGAATTCTGATGTTTTTTGCTCGACTTCAAATTGTTATTGTCGCGGTGTCTCAATTTTCATTTCCAACTTTTCTGTTGGTAGATGGCCAGTTCCACTATGCGACCAAGGCTTTCGATGTCCTGGAAAGATTGGACCCCAATCCTGAATACTGGGAAGGCAAGCGAGGGCGTATTCCAGCAGATCATAGCTGGTCATGAACCAAGGTGGGTGTCATCTCTGCCAATCAGCAGTGCACACTGACCAATTAGATCTCAACCTTTGGTCAGGTGACCACAGTACATCGATCAAACAGTGCGCACTGACCAATGACATCTCAATTAGTATATCACTCCGGTGCTCTACCAACTGAGCTATCCAGCCCAATGTTGGCGGTTCCCTAATTGTCAATGTCTCTGTCAAAGGGGCGCTAGTCAGAAGCCCTCAACCCGCATATGCCATGCAGCCAGGGATCACGCCCAGAGTCATGATGCAGACCTGGCAAATATCAAACGGGGATCACTCAGAGAGGATACGGCTTCTTATTACAAATTTTCATGAATACTTCTCAGCCCTTTAGTTCAAATTCATTGATCTTTATGGATTTTTCCTTTTTCCCTATAAACAGCTTTCATTTTCACTATTAGGTTTTGCCCTTCGGTTGGGAGTCGAACCCATGACCTCCTGCTTTCTAGTGCAGACATCTTACCACTGGACCACCAATCCCGTAAGCTTGGTGGTCGAGTCGTGGGTTCGAATCCCACACATGTGATTTTTTTCCAACTTTCATTCGGGAGGTAACACACTGAGTATACAGTGTTTATACATCGGCAAAAGGGCAAATCCTAATATTGATTTACATCACCCCGACGCAAAGTCCATCTTGTTAATAGCTTTCATTTTTATGTGCACAAAACCCAGTGAAGTTCAAGCCACTAGATTTTTGTCATTTTTTTCCTCTACAGAGAAACACTGCGAGACATCCTCCAAATCTTGCACAACACCGGTAACCCGCAGGTGGAATACATCATCCGTGTCATGAAGAAGTGGGCCAAGGACAACAGGGCACCAGTTTCCTGAGGTGGTGCCTATCCTAGTCTTGAGATTGTTTAAATTTGTACATTCCAAAAAACCCTGCTTCGCAAAGGGATTTTCCAAAAATATAATATTGGAACAATACTGTTGATTAAGAGCATAGAGCTATATTAAATTACTAAAGTGCTAACTCGATGTACAAAGTCAGTAATGCCTAATGGACGCATCCATGTTTGTACACAAACATGGATGTGTTCTATGGTTCTATGGAGAGCTAGAAATATTTGTATGTATTTTGTACGTCTATTTGCATATCTGCGCTTGTATTCCATACCAGTGCGTTATCGAAGCCAATACGCCCAAAACCGAATTGCACTTTCAGCAACTGAGCATGTCATTTTGCTCTACGCAAACAGCGACGGTGTTCGCTGCAGATGCTTTTTGCCAGGACGTTTTTTTTACTGTCATGACGCGGTTAAGTTGTTTGCGTATGTTCTACTTGCGCGTTGCATGTAAAGTACACTTTCAAAATCATCCATCTAATTACATTATGTTCTAGAAACACGCACATGAATTCAAATGTCTGCGCCCAGGACGATTCAAAGTGTCTTTAATGAGCTGTCCAATCATATGTAATTGCCTTTTTAAGGATAAATAAAGTATTTTGAATTGAATTGAATTGAATTGAAAGTGTCTCTGCGCGCAAGAATAAGAAGCTAGCTAGCACTCTAGTAATTTAATATAGCTCTATGATTAAGAGTGATTTGTTCTTCACATTGGCAAATTTGCCTTGGAATATTTCTCTATTTAGCTTTGGCAAGGTGGTTATGCAGGAGAAAACAACAGTTCTGGAGAGAGGCTAGTCTCTCATGGCATAAACAAAGTAGGCTTGCCTAGTTAAGCTGGACTCTGTCACTCAGTCAGTGACTCAGTCAACAACTCAGTGACTTGATCAGCGACTCAGTAATTGAGTCAGATTCAGTCAGTGACTCAGTGACTCTCTCCGCGACTCGGTCAGTCAGTGGCTCATTCAGTAACTCAGTAACTCGGTCAATGACTCGGTCAGTCAGTGACTAATAGTGACTGACTCGATCAGTTAATACTCAGTGACTCGGTCAGACAGTCAAAGTCAGGTAGCATTGAAATGTTCATCATAATTATAAAGGTTCACCTCATAAATGTTGCTTAAGATAACTCTGCAAGATTGTTTTCTTGGAGTTTCTAGGGCCTGTTTAGAGACAACCCAACGGCATGAGAATGGGCCAGGAATGGTTATTCAAGGAGGGGGGTAGTCATCTGTACGTAATGTAATTATACTAATTAATGGTTATATTGATATGAATATACATGTACAAGTTTTCAGAGCACGTTTGTTAGGCAATTTTGGTGTAAGGTCCAGAAGGCATGAAACAAATTGAAAATAAGTGATTTGAACTGGGCCCAATTTCATAGCGCTGCTAAGCTCACAATTTCTGCCAGCAGAGCCTCTCCGTCTATCACATTGTCAATACTATATTTTTTTCATGTACAATATTGGGAAAGAATGTTGCAACCTGATGCTGCTTTTTCTTCATATCATCTCAATGAAGTCATTCATTGCAAAAATGATGATAAGACATGAATCTGGGACTGAGAAATACTTAAGAGAACATTTTCTTGACGCTCCATAGACTTGACGCTGCTGAAGTGGCGTCAGGTTGCAACATTCTTTGCCAATATTGTGCGATATTCTGACTTCATTTCTTTATTTCATCTGTAAAAACATTAAATGTTTACTGCCTTTCTTTAAAGGGAAGATACAACATTTGCAAACATCACAAAACGAAATGATCAAATTATCGCGAAATACCATACTGGATTGTTGGGGAATGACAGTCTAAAGCATCCTGTAAAATCGTGGCTCCTGATTTGCTGACATTTTAAAGAAAAATGGTACTTTTCCAACGCTGGTCGGCCGACCAGCATTGGAGAAAACTGGCTATTTTTTCAAAAATTACACCGAATTTTTCATAATTAGTTATTCCGCATTTTCTTTGCAATTGATTACACACCTGTGAAGAGGTACAAATCTGCTCGACTGATTCTCTGACCTTACAATTCCCCAAAGTCTATTAATTGCTCCGTTTTATCTTATAAGTGGGGTCACCAGACTGCAAATACATGATTGGTTTTCTTGGCTTTTCCAGCATCTACAAGCCCAAACGTGAAAAAAGTAATTTTTACAATATTTGCTAAAACATACTAATCCTCCAAATCCATTGATTTCTGAAAATTGCAGCGAAAGCAAATGTTGCACATTCCCTTTAAGTCCGATAAATCTTATCTTGCAGTGAAAATATTGTGTAGGTGAATTTTAAAAGTAAATGTGTACTTAAAAGATTGTTGAAATGCTGTGCATAGTTCTTTGAATAAAGAGATATTAAATCATCACAATAAATAAAAGTGCAAAAATTCCTGTTTGTTATTCATTCGTTTGTTTTCTTGGTAGTTTGTTTGGGATTCTGAAAACAAAACTTAATTTAATTTATTTAAAAGATAAGTTTAGTAAATTTATGTTTGGGCATGGGGCTATAAAAAGTTGGGAAGTTAAAAAAAAAGAATAATATAATTTCAATTTGTTGAAAAGTAAGCTCAGTCAATTCATTTTTGGGAAAGAAGAAAAGTGAAGACAATTAAACAACAATACTATGGTGGGACTCGAACCTGAGTCGCCAGATTGGGAGTCCTACGCCGGTCCAGCAGACCATTGTCGCACTTCAACAACACGTCAGTTCTGCTTTATCATAACCGTAAGATAGGCTTATCGTGGCTTTTCACGTTGACGCCCATGCACGCTTAGACGTAAAACACAGTCTGACGATGTAAAACATTCGTTTGATTTTTGGTGTAGCTGTTCTAATTGATCTAAATTTAATGTCAACTGAACTAAAATCCTGAAATTCAATAAAATAAAACTCGTACAGTCCTTGGTTTCAGTACGAAACACACGTGTTCAACGGATGCAGAGAAGCCTATTTCTTTTGTTAAATTCCTTTGTTGAATCTGGCGTTAACAATAAAATGTTTCCATTGAGGGAAAAGGATTAAACGCCGCGATCTTTTTTCACGCTTGAGTGCATCTGAATGGGGAATATTGAAGCGGAAAATCACGATTTACAGCACTTAGGCAGCATTTTATCCCACATAATGATACTTTTTGAAGAGGAAATTGCATACTGAAAACATCTATAGTTTCAAAATTCAAAAATTCGCCGTATTTAAAAAGTCGAGGAAATTTTTTTGGAAAAATTTCACCAAAACTTTCCTCATCCTAACGTAGGCGGCGCTATATATATTTCATTCTCAGGGCGCGCATTGTTAGCGCGATAGCCGCCGCCCGATCTGTGTATCACCCGTTTACCCAATCTTATTTTAGCATCACAATTTCAATTTATCTCACGAATAAAAGTTGAATAGGTCTACAACAAAAACAATAGATAATTAAGGTCAGTGAAAAAAATGCAATCCGAATAAAAGTCAACTTTAATGGAACAAAAGAGACGCGTATAAGGATATTAATAAAAGGGCCCCGGTATACACATGAGCAAGAGGGAGGCGGGAATTTTTTTGTCGTGTGAGTTGGGGAGGGGGGGGGGAACAAGCGAAATATATTTATTAAAAGTCGTAAGTGGAGAAATGTTTTTTAAATAAAAGGGTTATAAATCGTGCATGTATACAAAACAGGCAGCGCGCCCCGCCCCCATCCCCTTGCAATGCCATACACACACGCTAATGCGCTAGCCAACTCTGGATACGGTGCACGTGCGAGAATGAATATATATATATATATATATATATATAGCGCCGCCTACGTTAAGATGAGGAAAGTTTTGGTGAAATTTTTCCAAAAAAATTACCTCGACTTTTTAAATACGGCGAATTTTTGAATTTTGAAACTATAGTTGTATTCAGTATGCAATTTCCTCTTCAAAAAGTATCATTATGTGAGATAAAATGCTGCCTAAGTGCTGTAAATCGTGATTTTCCGCTTCAATATTCCCCATTCAGATGCACTCAAGCGTGAAAAAAGATCGCGGCGTTTAATCCTTTTCCCTCAATGGAAACATTTTATTGTTAACGCCAGATTCAACAAAGGAATTGAACAAAAGAAATGGGCTTCTCTGCATCCGTTGAACACGTGTGTTTCGTACTGAAACCAAGGATTGTGCGAGTTTTATTTCATTGAAGTTCAGGATTTCAGTTCAGTTGACACCCTTTACCCTTTAACAAATAAATTTCGATCAACTTGAACAGCAACACCCAAAATCAAACGAGCAGATTTACATCGTCAGACTGTGTTTTACGTCTAAGCGTGCATGGGCGTCAACGAGAAAAGCCGCGATAAGCCTATCTCACAGTTATAATTAAAAAGATCAAATAATGTGTTTGAGCGCGTTAATGGCCTGCTGGACCGGCGTAGAACCCCTAATCCGGCGACCCAGGTTCGAATCCTACCATTATTATATTATTATTAAATTTTCTTCTCTTCCCCCCCCCCAACCAAAAATTAGTGAACTTATCTTTTTAACAAAAGTTAAGTTGTTTTTTCAGAATCAAATACATCAAAAATATAAACACTAAAATTGCATTAGTTATATTCTTTTTTTTAATATATACTTAATCCTCCATCCATGAAATTGAAAACTATAGGAGAGACAAGTTTGGAGTTTTTTCTGAAAATTATTTTAATTTTAATTCTTTCAACTGCGTTTAACACTTTATATGAAACTTAACACATATTTATCACTGCACTGTGTTATTATTGAAATAGTTGAAGAGCATGTTATTGCAAAAATGAAACATTTTAAGGAAGGATACAACATTTGCACGCATAAAAAAACGACATGGTCAAATTTTCACGAAATACTTCACTGGATTGTTAGGAAATGACATTCTAAAGCTTAGCATCCTTTAAAATCATGGCTCCTGGTGTGCTGACATTTTGAAGAAAAATTGTATTTTTCCAACACTGGTTAGACAACCAGCATTGGGAAAAAAGTGGCTTAAAAAAACAGTTCCTAATTTTTCATATTTAGTTATTTCGCTAATTTTTCATATTTAGTTATCTCTGCAATTGATTACACACCTAGAAAGGGTACAAGCCTGCTAGACTGATTCTCTGACCTTACAATTCCCAAAAGTCTACAAATTGCTCTGCTTCATCTAAATAATTTAAGTGGTTCAGGGAACAAGACTACAATAACATGATTGGTGTTCTTGGTTTTCCAGCATATACAAGCATAAAACGTGAAACAAGTCAGTTGCCCAATATTTGCTATAACATAATAATCCTCCAAATCCGCCATTTATTTTTGAAAAATGCAGCAAAGGCAAATGTTGTACATTCCCTTTAACCAAAACATTTCACGCATGTCAGTACTGCATGCATACAGTTTTAAAAACCAATGATAAGGACTAGTAACTGGGTTTTGGCATTAAAGATGACTCATTGTCCAAAATCAACAAATTATTTTGTTTTCCAATTACCAATTTTCTATCTATTTGTTATTTTAACAGAAGAAAACAACTCTTTTGTTCTGTTTTGGGACATTTACAACCCTCAGAACAAGTAGCATTTCATTTGGCAGCTTTTCCATGCAAACAGGTCCCCTACCCTACTGAGTACACTAGACCGTTTGTCTACATTATCATTTCTGACAGGGATATCGGGAACCAGTTTTCCCTACAAGAACTGACTTATTCTAGGGCTACATATAATGACAATCTAAGTATATTACATCACCAAATATGGGCCAAATTTGTTGTTCTCATGCAAACGTGACTAATTATTGTATTGTTAGAATATACAGCAATAAAGAACTTTTTCTTGGGGGATGGAGTCTCAGAAATTGCACAGACTGTGGTTATAAAAAAAATATCTAAATTTCATGTATGTAGACGCCTACTAAGGAAATAGGATTACTAAAATATACTGAAATAACAGCTAACTTTGACCCAGGATCGGATGGACCAACGAAGGGCATGAAAACGACTCTTCTCAACTTTTTTCTCAGATTTTAATTTAAAATTATATCCAAGTGAGAGATATTGAGGCTGCGTGTTCAATCGATGGGTACGATGCACCCATACCCAACCTTGCATCATTCAATGACTGTTTATTGCCTGCAAGCAAGTAACTGAAAACTTGGTAGAAGGAATTACATGGAGCACAATATTTGAGTGAATAACCAAACCACATTACTCTGTGGGGACATTTGATATTGTGTCCCGGTCCCCACCCTTCAAAAAGTGTGTGGGGGGGAGACCAGTCCCCTGTCCCCAGGATTGACGCCCATGGCATCATGTAGATCAATGATAATTTTTAGAAACTCAAAATCTCAGTGGCGGGGGTGGGGCGACAAGGTTTCATGGGGGCTGTTAGCCCCCATCGCGCCCTGGGGGCTAGGCCCCTGCCTGTGAAGGGGTACAAGCCAGTGCTAGAATGATTCTATGACCTTACAATTCCCCAATGTGTATTAATTGCTCCATTTCATCTTAAGTTGGGTCAGGAACCAGACTACAAGAACATGGTAGGTTTTCTTGGTTTTTCCAGCATCTACAAGCCCAAAACGTGAAACAAGTCAGTTTAACAATATTTTCTATAACATACTTATCCTCCAAATCCATTTGTCGCGGGGTCTATTCCAGTTAGGAAAAACCCCAATGATATAATCCAACCGGTTCAGTCGACAAAATAATCAAAGGAATACAAATGTACAGAAATAGGTGTATTTACAGCTCGAATTAAAAAGGAGTTTTAATTCAAATCACTCAAACACTCTTCAACTTGAAGTCAAAACAAAATAAAAATCAAAGAAAGTGGATATGTAAACACAAATGAAAATGCACAGATTACAACAATTTATACAATGCAAGAAAAGGATAAGTTGTTCGCAGTTGCGTCTCCCGCGGTCTTGTCCAGATCCAGCGATGACCGACGATTCAAATCCAGTCACGTCCACGAACGCGCGAGTACAAAGTTGGCGAAAAAGAACAAAGTTCACGGAGCGCGAATTAAAACATCAGCGAAGAAGGGGAGATCAAAGGACTGCAGCAGGCGGGAAACTAGCGACTGCAACTTCCGGAAGGACGCAACTCGTCAAGGGACGGCCATGGGTGTGATGAGATGAAAAGGTGATTTGGAGAAAAGCGGAACAGAAAATCGTCACTCAGCTCCACAAGTGGTAGAAGTAGTAATGCACAGGTCTCGTCCTCGTCCAAAATGACAAACGGCAGGAGAACCTGTGCCAGGAAAATGATGGGTTTACAAAATAATGAAAGTGTAACAGCGGTGATTCCAGTCCAGAGCAAGGAGAGCGATGTACTCTACACCAGAGCAAGGAAAGGAACTTCATAATTAACTAAATTATTTTAAACAACTAAGTCTATAAAAATAAACAAAAGAATATCAACTAAAATATATTATAAACTTAACCTAAAAATAACTATGGTCATCAGAAGAAGATCATTAAAATCCTTCTTAAAAACCAAAACACTGAAACTATTCCCACAGTTCATTAATCTGGGCTCACGCTGAGATAACCAAAACACAAGCTTAAGTTCTAAAGTAAAGATAAACAACGAGCACAGTGCGACTAGCCTACAACAGGTGGATGATGATAAAACAACAGTAAATTCTCGTGCATACGAAATGAGCAATCTACAGTGTACCCAAGGTCAACCAAAACTTTCACACAATCGGGCCTGGTCTGGACCATGGACAGAGTCTTGCACACAAGATTACAAGATAAGATCAGTGCTAGAATGTCTCAGATAAACAGAGCGGCTGGACCCACACGTGGTCAGGCTAGCTTAAAGTGGCAGAACTGTACTAGTGACTGCGATAATACAAAAAATGTGTTGGCTAAATCAAAGGCTAAATACACTTACAGTTAAAGGAGCAAACTATAAGACTCAAATCTATAGCGATTCAACAAACCAATTCCTCCAATGAATGAATTGTCATAATTCAGAATTGGCACGATTCATACAAGTCTCAGACATCTGTTAAACATCAAGTTATATCTGATCTAATCAAAAGGAAATGCTCAACTTATCTAAAGAATAAAATAACTATTCAGCTTCAGCAATCAATAAATAAGAAAAGTTCAAGTAAGTTTCAACATGTTCAAGCAACCCTATGATGAGAAATCATAAATCAGCATCAACTTGAAAAGTTAAAAGCCATAGGTTGAACATATATCTTCATCAACTTCAATCTTTCTAATTATCATTCAGAAACTCCAAACAGTCCAAAATGAAATATAGATAAATCAGATCATACAGTATCTTTCATGGAATAAACTGAATCCATGGACCAATGGAGGTGATCGACTCAAGATAACTTTCATAACAAAAGTCATAAAGATCCATTCAAATATAGAGCAGAATATTGTAACGACAGCATGAATTGGAATCAGACACAATCAATATGTACAAAGGAAAGAACTCGTTCAAATAAGTTTCATAGTAGAAAATAACTATCGACTCATCATCAAGCAAGGAAGTTAAGAATGAAAAGAGAATGAAAAGTAAATATCCTCTGAAAATACTCAAAGACAAATAACAGTTCACTAATGAACTTATATACTAGTGATAAATAAATACTTGAATGAAGACAAATTTGGAAAACTTACCTGTGCCAGGAAAATGATGGGTTTACAAAATAATGAAAGTGTAACAGCGGTGATTCCAGTCCAGGGCAAGGAGAGTGATGTACTCTACACCAGAGCAAGGAAAGGAATGCCGCACCCGCGCACAAACAACCCATCACTCCAGGCCAGGCTGTTGCCCCCCACATTGTCTTACATAATACATGTGAACCATGCCTGACACAGGGCAACACCACAGAGGGTACAAGAAGAAGAAATTTGATAAGGCAGCATAACCACCTTGAAAACAATAGACTTGTTCTAGTCATACAACAAATTAAAATAATGGCAATTTTGGGGGGTATGACACTCCCCTTTTTAAATCATGTCGTCCCGACATGACATTTCAATGTGTCAACACATAGGAAATTATATGTGCAAAAAGCAAGACTGAACCATGGTAAGAAACTGCTTTCGGACAGCCATTTGTTCTTCCATCAGCTTGGTACTCGATTTACCCACTCGACCATACCCAAAGCGGTTCGGTGGCTGTCTGCGACGGACTGGCCATCGACCTCTTCGCTCTGGGGTAGCAGGAGAGTCCTCAGTCGTTGATTCATCTGAAGATAGAGAGTCAGATTCGGAAGGGGCTTCTGCTGAGGGGACAGGGCTGGGAACTGGTTCAGCCGGATCTTCAGCAGCAACAACGGGGAGGGGCTCGGACGCAGAACTCTCTGGGGGGTCTTCCTGCTGAGGTTCAGACAGTGCCGGATCCGTGACTGGTTCTGCAGGGGTGAACACTGCGGCATTTGGATCTAACTGTCCACTTGTTGATCCCCCGTCGCTGGCACTATCGCATCCATTCCTCGGAGCTGGTATCGGGCGAATCCTGTTCTCAATTGTCACCGTGGGCACTGATGACTCCGACTCACTGTCTCTGAAGAGAGGCACATCATTGGATCTAGCTGCGAGGGGAGCATCCTTCCGTCTAGGGGGTCTGCGTGGTGCAACCCTCGGAGGAGGGCTAGGTGGAGTGAGTTGTATCTCGGGTTGGGCATCGGGAAGATGCCCACAAGGTAACAGCATGTTACGATGCAGAGTCCTATCTGGCCCACCATCTTCTGGTCGCACCACATACACTGGCATGTCATCGGCGATCCTCCTAATTACATGGTAGGAAGTGGTTGTCCAGCGATCAGCCAACTTGTGCTTACCAGTGAGGCCTACATTCCTCACTAGAACTCGGTCGCCGACTTCCAGGGCTTGGTCACGGACCCTCTTGTCATAGCGCTCCTTATTGTAGCTTGCAGCTTTGGCAGCTTGTGCAGCCGCCACTTCATGAGCACGTCTCAGGCGATCCTTCAGGTCTTGGATGTATTTGTGATGCGAGATTGCCTTCTTAGGTGGGTTGTTGATGCCGAACTGCAAGTCGATGGGTAGACGGGGTTCACGACCAAACATCAGTGAATAGGGTGACATTCCCGTAGCGTTGTTCTTGGTGCAGTTATATGCATGGACAAGGGGGCGTACATGGAGTCGCCAATTCTTCTTCTTTTCAGCATCCAGAGTCCCGAGCATACTGATGAGAGTCTGATTAAATCTCTCAACTTGCCCGTTCCCCTGGGGATGGTATGGCGTAGTTCGGGACTTCCTAATGCCAGCCAATTGGCATAGCTCTTTAATCAAGCCAGCCTCGAAGTCTCGACCCTGATCCGAATGGAGGCGCTCGGGGAACCCGTAGTGAATGAAAAACTCTTCCCACAACACCTTTGCTACTGTCCCGGCTTTCTGATCCTTAGTTGGGTACGCCTGTGAGTATCGAGTGAAATGGTCGGTGATCACTAGAATGTTGGTGGTATTCTTGCTGTCGGGCTCCAGAGAAAGAAAGTCCATACACACCAGTTCCATGGGGTGGGTAGTGGTGATGGAGACCAATGGTGCTCTTCTCGTCACTTTCTGCTTCCGACGGAGACACCGGGGGCACATCTGACACAATTTCTCGATGTCTTCAGCCATTCGGGGCCAGTAGAAGCGGGCTCGGGCTAGGTCCAGGGTTCTCTCATAGCCCAGGTGTCCAATCTGGTCATGTACCCCATCAAAAGCGATGTAACGCTGGCTTTTGGGTAAAACCAGTTGTTGTCTCGGCAACTCTCCCTGACCTGCACTCTCTCGGTAAAGAACCCCATCCTTTAGAACCAGATGCTTCCACTGTCGCAAGTAGATCTTGATCCCGTCTGACAGTGTGGACCGTTCCTCCGCTGATGGCTGTGCTCCTCTCTTGAGGCAATCGACCATGAACCTTATTTCCGTATCACCCTTCTGCAAACCAACCCAATCACTGGTGGTCAGACCAGAAATAGAGTCATGGTCTGGTAGCTCAACACTGGAAAGGTCATCAGGTACAGCACTTGTACAATCCGTGATAGTCTCCAACAGGGCGCAGGTAGGAGTGTGGTCATCCCCTAGTACTTCAACTACCTGTTGACAAATGCTGAACACGGTCGGCACATCTAGATTCACATCAACACCTTCCAGAACTCTATCACGCAATTGCTGGATCTGCTTGTCGTGATCAATGGATTCTTCGTCTTGGGGCGGAACATCTTGCGGACGTCTAGACAGGCCATCGGCATCTGCGTTCTTCGAACCCGGCCGGTACTGAATGCTGAAGTTGTAGTTGGCAAGGGCAGCCAACCACCGCTGCCCAGTCGCATCGAGTTTGGCAGACGTCAGGATGTAGGTCAGCGGATTATTATCCGTCAAAACTTTGAAGTTACCGCCATACAAATAATCATGGAACTTCTCAGTCACCGACCACTTTAGCGCCAAGAACTCAAGCTTGTGGGCAGGGTAGTTGGCCTCGCTTCTTGACAGACCTCGGCTGGCGTAGGCGATGACCTTCAACCTTCCTTCCTGCTCCTGATAGAGTGCTGCCCCAAGGCCGGTGATGCTGGCATCTGTGTGAAGCAGAAAGGGGGAGTTGTAGTCCACGAACCCCAGGACCGGAGCAGTTGTCAGCTTCTCAATCAGGGCATCAAAGGCATCCTGGCAGTGTGGTGTCCATAGGGCCCCGAAGGGTTCGGTGGCACTTCTGTAGTTGGCCTTCTGTTTCCTCCCCTTTTTGAATCTCTTCTTAGTAAGGTCACATCCGGCGGTCAGTTGGTTTAGGGGTCGGGCAATGGATGAATAGTTCGCCACAAACCTCCTGTAGTAGCCCGTGAATCCTAAAAAGGACTTCAACTCTCGGGCATTTGTTGGGGTGGGCCACGACTTAACCGCGTTGATTTTGTCTGGATCGGTGCTGACTCCATCCCTCGACACCACGTGGCCTAAGCATTTGACAGAGGTCTGGAAAAACTGGCATTTTGCGTGGTTGAGTTTGAGACCAAACTCCTGCAAACGGCTCAGAACCTCCATCAACCTCTGCTCATGCTCTTCCAGAGTTTTGGAGAAGATGAGGAGATCATCCAGGTAAACCATTACATCCATCAGGTTCAGATCTCCCACACACTTCTCCATAAGCCTCTGGAAGGTCGCTGGGGCGTTTGTGATGCCCTGTGGCATCCGGTTAAACTCGAAGAACCCCAGGGGACACCAGAAGGCGGTCTTGGCCTTGTCGACCTCCTCCAGCTCTATCTGGTAATACCCGGACTTGAGATCCAGGCACGTGAACCACTGGGCACCATTTAGAGCGTGGAGGGTCTCCTCGATCCTAGGTATGGTGTATTGGTCCCTGATGGTCCTCGAGTTCAACTTGCGGTAGTCGATGCATAACCTCACATCGCCATTCTTCTTCCGGACGACCACAATAGGTGAAGCAAACTGACTTTCAGAAGGGCGGATAATGTCACGGTCCATCAGCTCCCTCAGATGTCTTCTCACGTCTAAGTAGTCTGCGGGGGCGATGTTCCGTGACCTCACACGGAAGGGGGAGTCGTCAGAGAGGTGGATTTGATGTTTGACTGCTGAAGTGCAGCCAATGTCCAAATCCCCTCTGGAAAACACCTGCGACCTCTCCCGTAAGAGCCGGATGACCCGTTCTTTGGTCTCTTCTGGAATGGGCGAACCCTTGAAGTCAAATTCAAGTGGTTGCTCCTCTGGGACCTCAATATTCGCGCAACTGGCCTGATGTCTAGGGGATGTGACTTTTCCCTCTAATTTATCTGGGTGTAGAGACTGAAGCACCTCCACAGCATATGCATGGGCGATGGTGATACCTTCTGGGAGAATGATATCATGCTCGGACTCATTCCGCACCATCACTGCCACCTTGCTTCCAGAATTTGGGGAAATGACGTCTACTGTCCGTTGGACGACCAGACCACCAGGAGAAAAACAACCTTCATCAGACTCAACCATAATGACTGCCTCCGCCGGAAATGAATTCTGAATTGAGCCTTGCAGTTCTACATGGTTGCCCCTCTTTATTGACACAGGACCGCTGAGAAGCTGAACATCTGATGCTTTGCCGTCTGGCCTAGTCGACATGGCAGAAGCTTCAATCTGGCGGTAGGCTGCCACCCAAGCGCTGGTTACCTGTAACTTCTGGAGGAAGTTTGGGCCAGCCTCTTGTTTACAGCTTTCCAACAGCCTTCCAACAATGCTGGTGTTCGTGCCTAGAAGGAGAGGTGCTCGGTTGCTGCCATCTCGGCTGGGGGTGACCAGTGCCAACGTCGTGGTCTCCATGTCAACTCCAGCCGTCTCTTTTGTGAATCGCACTTTCACCTCTATGTACCCCAGGTAAGGCACCGATCGTCCACTAGCTCCCACCACAAGAAGATTGGTGATGGGCTGTAGTGGATGATGACGAAGATGAGTCCTGTAAAAGGACTCAGCGATGCACGTTACCTGGGACCCAGTATCCATAAGGCATGGGACTTGAGTACCCTCTATCTCAGCAGTAAGAATGGCTGGGTTGCCCACCAGCTTCTTCGGTAGCCCTTGGAGGGGGTTACTGCTCATGCTGAGGCAGAGGGTTGACTTCTTGGATTCTTCTCGCCTTATGGGACTTGGTATACTCTTGGCCGCAGGTCGTCCCGCTACTGGCGGCCACCTTCGTTTCCCGAAGTGGAAGCGGGCTTACACCTCGAGGCCATCTGCTGTTGAACCAGTGGTGCGTTGGATTCATTTGCGCACTCCGTCAGACGATGTCCCTGCTGTCCACAATTGAAGCAGATCAGCGGATGTCTTGCTCTCGGCTTCTGCACTTGAGGATTGTGTGGATGCGGGCGTGACCAGCCAGACTTCTGTTGCCCCGAACTGGTTGAGGCCCCATGGTGATGATCTGCTGTCTTAACTGCAGCCAACTGCTGCTGAAGGAGAGCTACAGCTTCTTGAAGCTGCTTCACATCATCTGTGGGGATGGAGGATGCCTCTGCTACGACAGCTACTCGCTTCGTCGCCACCTTCTGCTCTCCAACCCTTCTCTCCTCCTTCTCTCGTTCTCTCTGCTCCTCAAGCCGCACCTCTTGCAGGAGAGAAACGAAATTGGGAGGAGTTGGGCGCTTCTTCAGGTCAAGCTTCATCAGCAGTGGTTCATGGTAAAGGCAGCCCCTGGTGAATTGCTGGATGCGGACATTGTCGATGCGATCGGGATTCACGCCACCAGTATCCTGTACCCGAGTCAGCAGTTCCTGCAATCGTACCAGGTACTCGGAGGCTGCCTCTACTGGTCGCTGGAAGCATTCGCTGAATCGCAGGTACAGCTCGTCGCCATCAGCGGTTACACCATAGGCCTTCTCGAGTCCGTCTAGGCATTCTTCGGCTGTGGCCTCCTTCCCCAGTGCCCACACGATGTTGCTCGCCGGTGGGAGAAGTGATTCGATTACCCTGCTGAGCTTCTCTGACGAAGAGATGTTCGAGTCATCAACCAGCTGGCGTGCTGGCCTCTTCCAGCTTTCATAGTCGAACTCGCCGGATGGTACGGGGGACTTGCCAGAAAACAGTCGAAGCCGCCGCCGGTGTGTGGATGATGAAGATACGACATGCTTCACCACCGCTTCTCCCACCGCTTTGGGCACAGGCTGGTCTGATGTAGTGGGTTTAGACGGAGTAGTGGACAAATCTTCCATTGTCTTACCATGGACTTTTAAGAAATCCTCTAAAGCATCTTTAAATTCTGTGTCAGACATGGTTCAACAAAATAACAGCCAAAAGAAAAGAGAACTGTTCTTACAAACTCAATACAAAACAAAATGTAATACAACAGCAAAAGAATAGAGTGTATGAGCAATTGTGAACTGTGGTTGCTAATAAATTTGATTAGCAATATAACCTAAATCCGGGTGGTGCCTCCAATTTTGTCGCGGGGTCTATTCCAGTTAGGAAAAACCCCAATGATATAATCCAACCGGTTCAGTCGACAAAATAATCAAAGAAATAAAAATGTACAGAAATAGGTGTATTTACAGCTCGAATTAAAAAAAGAGTTTTAATTCAAATCACTCAAACACTCTTCAACTTGAAGTCAAAACAAAATAAAAATCAAAGAAAGTGGATATGTAAACACAAATGAAAATGCACAGATTACAACAATTTATACAATGCAAGAAAAGGATAAGTTATTCGCAGTTGCGTCTCCCGCGGTCTTGTCCAGATCCAGCGATGACCGACGATTCGAATCCAGTCACGTCCACGAACGCGCGAGTACAAAGTTCGAGAAAAAGAACAAAGTTCACGGAGCGAGAATTAAAACATCAGCGAAGAAGGGGAGATCCGGGGACGTCAAAGGACTGCAACAGGCGGGAAACTAGCGACTGCAACTTCCGGAAGGACGCAACTCGTCAGGGGACGGCCAGGGGTGTGATGAGATGAAAAGGTGATATGGAGGAAAGCGGAACACAAAATCGTCACTCAGCTCCACAAGTGGTAGAAGTAGTAATGCACAGGTCTCGTCCTCGTCCAAAATGACAAACGGCAGGAGAACCTGTGCCAGGAAAATGATGGGTTTACAAAATAATGAAAGTGTTACAGCGGTGATTCCAGTCCAGAGCAAGGAGAGTGATGTACTCTACACCAGAGCAAGGAAAGGAATTCATAATTAACTAAATTATTTTAAACAACTAAGTCTATAAAAATAAACAAAAGAATATCAACTAAAAATATATAAAAAATAAACCTAAAAAATAACTAAGGTCATCAGAAGAAGATCCATAAAATCCTTCTTAAAACCAAAACACTGAAACTATTCCCTCAATTCATTAATCTGGGCCCACACTGAGATAACCAAAACACAAGCCTAAGACCAGTTCTTAAGTAAAGATAAACAACGAGCACAGTGCGACTAGCCTACAACAGGTGGACGATGATAAAACAACAGTAAATTCTCGTGCATACGAAATGAGCAATCTAGAGTGTACCCAAGGTCAACCAAAACTTTCACGCACTCTGGCCTGGTCTGGACCCTGGATAGAGTCTTGCACACAAGATTTACAAGATAAGATCAGTGCTAGAATGTCTCAGATAAACAGAGCGGCTGGACCCACACGTGGTCAGGCTAGCTTAAAGTGGCAGAACTGACTAGTGACTGTGATAGTACAAAAAATGTGTTTGGCTAAATCAAAGGCTAAATACACTTACAGTTAAAGGAGCAAACAATAAGACTCAAATCTATAGCGATTAAACAAACCAATTCCTCCAATGAATGAATTGTCATAATTCAGAATTGGCACGATTCAAACAAGAATCAAACATCTATAAAACTTCAAGTTATATCTGATCTAATCAAAAGGAAATGCTCAACTAATCTAAAGAATAAAATAACTATTCAGCTTCAGCAATCAATAAACAAGAAAAGTTCAAGTAAGTTTCAAAATGTTCAAGCAACCCTATGATGTGAAATCATAAATCAGCATCAACTTGAAAAGTTAAAAGCCATAGGTTGAACATATATCTTCATCAACTTCAATCTTTCTAATTATCATTCAGAAACTCCAAACAGTCCAAAATGAAATATAGATGAATCAGATCATACAGTATCTTTCATGGAATAAACTGAATCCATGGACCAATGGAGGTGATCCACTCAAGATAACTTTCATAACAAAAGTCATAAAGATCCATTCAAAAATAGAGCAGAATATTGTAACGACAGCATGAATTGGAATCAGACACAATCAATATGTACAAAGGAAAGAACTCGTTCAAATAAGTTTCATAGTAGAAAATAACTATCGACTCATCATCAAGCATGGAAATTGAGAATAAAAAGTAAATATTCCCTGAAAATACTCAAAAGACAAATAACAGTTCACTAATGAACTTATACTAGTGATAAATATATACTTAAATGAAGACAAATTTGGAAAACTTACCTGTGCCAGGAAAATGATGGGTTTACAAAATAATGAAAGTGTTACAGCGGTGATTCCAGTCCAGAGCAAGGAGAGTGATGTACTCTACACCAGAGCAAGGAAAGGAATGCCGCACCCGCGCACAAACAACCCATCACTCCAGGCCAGGCTGTTGCCCCCCACATTGTCTTACATAATACCAGTGAACCATGCCTGACACAGGGCATGCAGCACCACAGAGGGTACATCTAGAGGAAATTAGATGAGGCAGCATAACCACCTTGGGAAAAGTAGACTTGTTCTAGTCATACTACAAATTAAAATAATTGCAATTTTGGGGGGTATGACACTAGTTATTTTAATTATATCTCCTGATTGGTCGTCATAGATAACACAACACTTTTGAATTTAGAGAGGAATAGTTAAAAAATATAATTAATATATCCCGCAAATGTAGTGTGTTCACCGCAAAAAATAACTGGCGGTTTTGAGTGAACTTATTTGATGACAAAAATACAACACGCTCGGTTTCTGGAAGATAACTCAAGAAATACATGTTGCATGGAATTGACATTTCGTAAATTGATTAAATGTTGTAGATTACAAAAATCTGGGAAAAATGAAGAGGAATTGTCTAGTAATAAAAAGAATATAGCAAAAAATGCGTTGTGTTAAAACGGAGAAAAACTGCCTCATTAAGTCAGCTTTAATTTTCTTTCAAAAGAGGGCGCGCTTCACAAATAGAGGTCACCCCCGTAAATATTTTTTTGTCAACACGAGACACCTAACTGAAGTCAACGTTCGTGACACAAAAACAACACACTCGGTTTCCAAACAACAACTCAAGAAATACCCAAAGACCATGGGCGTCGCCAGGATTTTTTTTAGAGGGGGGGCAAAAAAAAAAATTGCCAAAAAATGCTTGTATTTCTCAACACATTCTCGATTTATCAGTTTTAGAGGGGGGCAGGGACATTTTGCCCCCCCCCCCCCCCAACTCATTAAATTTGCACCACTTTGTCTTTGGGCCTCTTTTTCTTTTTTTTTTTTTTTTTTTTTTTTTTTTTTTTTTTGCTTTTCCGGGGGGGGGGGGGCAAGTGCCCCCCCTTGCCCCCCCCCCCTCGCGACGCCCATGCCAAAGACGTTGAAGATGGAGAGCAATTATTAATCCATGAAGAATATAACCAAAAGAATAAGTGATTTAAGCACAAAAATAGAAGACGCATTTAAGTCAACGTTCATGGAACAAAAACAAAACATACTCGTTGTGAAGACGATTACTCAAGAAATGTTTGATGGATTGCATTGAAATATTCCATAGTGATTTAACGTGATATATCAATCAAATCTCTCGAATTTGGATATGAATCGTTTCCCAATAATAAAAATATAGCAAAGACAGTGTGGCGTGTAAACGCGGAAAATACAGGGCGAATTTGAGTCAACCTTCATGGAACAAAAGCAATACCCTGTTTGTGGAGACAATAACTCAACAAAACATTGATGTATTGGAGTGAAATTATACCTCCTGATTGGACGATATGTAACACAACCAGTTCGAATTTGGAGAGAAATCATTAAAAACTTAAATTAATATACCCAAAAAATGTAGTGTGTTAAGCACGAAAACTAAATGGCGATTTCGAGTCAACTGTCATGACACAAAAACAACACACTGGGCTTCAAAAAATAACTCAAGAAATATCTGTTGCATGGAATCGACATTTCGTAAGTTGATTAAACTTTCAAAGTTGATGGTTCCGCAAATATTAACAAGAGATTGCCTCTGCTGGTTAAGAGGCCTAACTGTACCCTTTCCACAAGGTCACCCTGACTAGCGCCGGTAGTTAACCGAGTGGCGAAACAGCGAGGCGTTTTGAACGGAGACTAGACATAAGTCGAGTGAGCTACAAGCGAGGTTTTCCAAATCCTAGCTTCACTCCAATACCGGAT
Source organism: Patiria pectinifera (assembly GCA_029964075.1). Lineage (NCBI taxonomy): Eukaryota > Metazoa > Echinodermata > Asteroidea > Valvatida > Asterinidae > Patiria > Patiria pectinifera. Next base: position 2,596,228 of record CM057129.1, on the reverse strand, counting down.
CCAGCTCTATTGCAAACCCCATGCCCGAAACCGGTTTACGGAACGAAGCCGGAGTTTGGGAAACCCCGGTATGTCCCATGACCTCGGTGACTTTCGGTCGTTTTGTAAACATAGGCTTCGTGCCCGGTTCGGAACAAAGCCATGTAAGACCCCTAATCAGACAAGTGGCTCTGTCATTTACTTGTATGGTATGGTCCCACTGGTATGGGGGAGGGGAGGGGGAAGGGGGGGCATGTGGTCGTTCAACTATCCCACCCACCCCCGTCGTCGCTACGTCATTGCTTCAGAGATTATAAATCGAGGTGGTTCGCAATACAGAATGGCAAACTATGGTGTGATTTGTCCGGATATCACCAGGGCTAGTTCAGGGTGAATCGTGCGCGTTATGCGGAGGCCACGAACTAGCAAATGTAGGAAATCTGGTCGTTCCAAACAGGCCTTTCTCGTTGATATGGGGGGGGGGCGGGGGATCTTAAATCACTTTACGTGGTCCCTTTAATTGTTAGCGGGCTCACCTGACCCAAACCTTAGTGGACCTTAACCTTAGTCCTGTCTTAGCGGGCTCATCTGACCCAAACCATGGACCGTACTTTGGTCAAAATTTATGATCATCATGTCCCAATGCTTCAATGCCAACGACAATTTAAACTCTGGAGTTTTTTCCTTCTGAATTTCAAATTTTAAAAATGTTTACATTCCATGTGAAATTATAACACAGATGTGCTGTTCCATTGTCACACGGCTGGATCGAACAGCATAATCTCTCGGGGAACAGCAGGAGAGATTGCAAGTCTGTGCGATTCATAACAGTGCCCTCAATAGTCAGTTGGCGTCCACCCCACCCCACCCCTCCACCCCATTTTTTCAAACTTTCCAAGTTGGTGGTTCCGCAAATATTGACAAAAGATTGCCGCTGCTGGTCAAGAGGCCTAACTGTAGCCTTTCCACAAGGTCACCCTGACTAGCGCCGGTAGTTAACCGAGTGGCGAAACAGCGAGCCTTTTGAACGGAGACTAGACACACGTCGAGTGAGCTACAAGCGAGGTTTTCTAAATCCCAGCTTCACTCCAATACCGTATCCAGCTTTATTGCAAACCCCATGCCCGAAACCGGTTTACGGAACGAAGCCGGAGTTTGGGAAACCCCGGTATGTCTCATGACCTCGGTGACTTTCGGTCGTTTTGTAAACATAGGCTTCGTGCCCGGTTCGGAACAAAGCCATGTAAGGCCCCTATAATCAGAGAAGTGGCTTTGTCATTTACTTGTATGGTATGGTCCCACTGGTATGGGGGAGGGGAGGGGGAAGGGGGGCGTGTGGTCGTTCAACTATCCCACCCACCCCCATCGTCGATACGTCTTTGCTTCAGAGCTTATTATAAATCGAGGTGGTTCGCAATACAGAATGGCAAACTATGGTGTGATTTGTCCGGATATCACCAGGGCTAGTTCAGGGTGAATCGTGCGCGTTATACGGAGGCTACGAACTAGCAAATGTAGGAAATCTGGTCGTTCCATACAAGCCTTTCTCGTTGATATGGGGAGGGGGATTTTAAATCACTTTACATGTTTTTTTTGGAACTGTGTCATTATTTTAAGTCATGCATTCTAACATTTCTTGAAATGATTATTCGAACTGGGAGATATTAAAGTGTAAAAACCTTTTCCACATTTAGAAGGCCACGATTATACACGGGCCGTATATGATACGTAAAGTTCATGGAAGTTTATTTAACTGTATTTTATTTCCTCAAAGTCCCAATCAAGGAGCAAAGCCTACCTCAGGGGCATAACTACGGGGACACGGGGCATATACCCCCACCCCCTGCTGAAGCCGGCCCCAGCCCTCCCCCCCCCCCCGCCCAATTTTGAAAACCTGAAGTAAAACATTAACTGTTTTAATAATACTTTTTTTTTGCATTTATTGCAGCCTTTGAAAAAAATAACGCACCCCAGGTGCCCTACCCTAAGTAAAACCCAAGTTTCTCCGCTGGCTTGAGTACGATTTAATTCCTCATATAATCCAAAATGTATCCACACAATTTAATAGACTGAAGCGCCAACTGTACATTGAATGAATCACGGCCGGTGTATACGTCACTTGTCTATCCACCAATCACAGTTTGTCGGTGACAAGTCGGTGACGACAAGTCGGTGACCACAAGTGAGTGGTCTGTGACTGACAGGTTGTGTGTGTCAATCATAAATTCCATGTTTGGATGTGTCACCGACATCCATACAATATCCACCAATAAGAAGCGGCCATTTCAATGTCGGTGACAAGTTTTTTTATAGCTTCAACGACATTAACATTGCTTTCATATCATTAATATGAAGCGAGTCGGTGATGTGTGATTGACAGCGCACAGGAGCCATGCAATCACAATCCAGGTCCGAGTTTTTAGTCACTGCTCAGGAAATCGATGGCACTATTTAAGACATGTGGGGCCGTCCACCCTTCACATCAACCACTGGTCATCAACACCTTCGGACGACAACCAGAGAGAGAACTGACTGCAAGAACAAGATTTTGCTCGGTGAGTGTTTAAAACAATCATTTTTCTTCTGAAGACATTTGTTGTCTTTTGCCCAATGTGTTTGAATCAATGCGAGATTCAGATTTTGTTGAATGTTGCTGATTCAATGATTTTTCAAACAACGAGCTCGGTAGTCGGCTTGATATTTCCTCGTCTTTATGTGTTTGTGAAATGTGGAAGCTTGAGGACTCAAAAAAAATTATGAACAAATGTTCAATTTCTTTTTACTATGACCCTGATACACGGTTTGCTAGCAGCAAAGCCAGCGCGCTAATTCCGATCCAGAAGTTGTGCCTTTTCCCAACGACCACTTTGGAGTTGATAAAGTATCGCGATAATTTACAAATGTGTTTGAAATTAACTTGTTCAGACGGGCTTTGTTTGTGCATAACATGCACTAAGCCCTTCTGAAAGAGTTAATTTCAAACACTTTTGTAAATTATCGAGCTATTTTATTTCAGCTCTTAATGCAAACAGTTGGTGCGGATGCAGACCACGGTTTTGTGAGGTCAAATTTTAAGTCAACAACAATGAGGAATTCCTGTCTGGCAATATTTCCGTTACTACTTACATTGTGCACTCTCAAAAATAAATTGTCAACCTACTGACTAGTTTCTCTAGTTCTTGAAAACAAAAATCGTTTTGATTCTAGTCGATATGGATAGCATACTATAAAGTCACCTTTATGGACGTTTTTATTGTCAAAAAAACCGGCTGTTCAAAATTTCACTGCAGTTTTTTTAAGAGTGTAAATCAATCAAATTGGTTACACTTCTATGTTCCGACACCCCTATGTTCCGACTGCACATATTCCTATTCCTAACCCTAACCCTAACCCTAACCGGGAGTAACACAATCTAGGCTGTCGGAACATAGGGGTGTCGGAACATAGAGCAGTCACCATCAAAATTGGTTTTGCCCTTCACGACGTTTACACACTGTATACACAGTGTGTTGCCTCCCGAGTGAAAGTTGGAACAAAATCACTCGGGTGGAACTCGAGCCCACGACCTCCTGCTTTCTAGTGCAGATTTCTTACCACTCGACCACCGAGCTAATGGGCTCAGTTGGCTAGTTCGAATTTGATGTACATAGCAGTATATGTTTGTACAAAGGGGCGGCGGAACGCTTTTCAAACTGGGGGTGGGGGCAACTCAAAAAGGGGGCACTAATCCAGAAAAAGGAGCACCATCCGTCGGTGTGAAAGTGAGACTCCTTCGGCCTCCGCAATGGCGGATCCAGAACACATTTTTTTTTGGAGGGGGGGGGGCGGCAATAAAGTTTGTCCCTCAAAAAGTGGGTCTACAAATTCATGGTGTGATGAGGTTCGCTTAAGGGCCCCTGGGGAAAATGGATTCTAGATGCTCTATGGTGCGATCTTAGGCAGTTACTGACCACTTGAACAATTTTCTTTATGAAAAGATGGTGGTGTACGTAGTGGCTCCTTTTTTTGTCAACAGGGGAGGCATAGCCCAGTTGCCCCTTCCCTTGGTTCCGCCCTTGGGCCTTCGGCACACCGCACACCCTCTGCCCCCTGCAGTAAACTCTCTGGGTCCGCCCTTGAATTTGACTAGTTATGTAGACAGACCATTTGTTTTTATCAAGAGAGGGACACTGTTGCGTTTTTTCCCTCTCGAGAGGGGCACAATTTTATTACTGCGAGAGGCAAATTGTGTGCTTTCGAGAGGTAATATTCCATCTCGAGAAGGTGCAAAACCTTTGAATTTGTTAATGCCAGTGGGGCACTTGTGCTTTTGAGAGGCAGTGTTCCATTACAAGGGAGGGTCAATTTGATTTGTAGCGCGATCATATGCTTTCATGTGTGCGTTTGAGGAGCAGTTTTGTTTTCATCTTGAGGGGAACATTTATAACCGCAGAAAATCGGGGGAAATGCGGGAAAATCTGGGGGGAAAGTGCGCTCCCCTCCTCCCCCCCGGTTCCGCCGCCCCTGTTTGTACACATTATTCAGGCTTTCTGTTCGCCTCATTTGAAGCAAAAGCTCTCGGACAAATTCAGGCATGTTTCCATGTAGGCTTCCACTCAGCATGCCACTTTAGCCTAGATCGTGTTTAATATTTTTTGAAAAAGCGATATTGCTATTTGGCTGAATATTTTGAATGTTTTGGTTGTGCAGTTGGAATATATTTTCACCAAATATTTAAGTTTTTTTCGGAGACAAGTCCGGTTGACAAACAGATGGTGGCTTACTAGAGCCAAACCTGTGCGCTGATTTCTCATCCGGAAAATAAACTTGACTGCGGTAGTCCAGCTGTAATGTTTCCGCCACTACTTCCTTGGTATGAGATCGAAGTTCAAGCAACCTTGAACCAGTTAGAGGAACATAGGATCAATTGCTCACAATCTTAAGTATGATGCAGTGCAACTAAAATTTTGAACTTTAAGCTTAGTTGATGCTATACATTTGACCAAAACTTAAAGCGAATATCTTTTGGTCATTGTCACTGGATTTCGTTGCTAGCACACGTTAATAGTCTGCCCACTATTTCAAAAACATCTTCAATTTTTTTTTCAGATGATATATCAGACTAAACAATTCAAACTGTATTATGTGATACCGGTCTCTTCACTTTGAGCATTGCAAAGTTTCTGTCATTAAATCGGTATAGGTACATTTTCCCGGCAATTATATAATTTATTTGTGTGATTACTTCGTGTGATTCAAAAATAGCAAAGCCTTCAAAGAGAGACATGAATGTTCCTCGCGCTTGAGTCCAGACAGGACCGTTGGAGAACGCATTCTGTTTGATATGAATAATCAAACCAAATTAGATTTCACTCGACAGATTTTTTTTTGGGGGGGGGGCATTTAGAACTTTTGCAATTCAGTTATGCCTCCCCACCAGCCCCCAAGTTATCTCCTAGAGGATTTTTAATTACTCATATTTTTGTTGGTATTTGATTGCAGCCAGCAATCGGCTCGAGTGTTGAGGAGTGCTTCCGCGATAGAATTCAAGAACTGTGCTTAGGTGAGTATCTGTTTGAAATTTTCTTCATTCAAGCATCGTAATAAAGCGGTGATTTGGTGGGAAACTGTATCTTTTTTCTATTCATTTACATGCAAAAAGTTTTTGGTCACAGTTATAAACAGAAAACGTCATTCGAACAAAAGAAGTGTGCAAATCTACACTCACTGTACAACTGTGCCTCACATTTTGGCCAATCGCTGCTATGAACACAGTCCAGGCGCGGTTCTACGGGGGCTAGGGGAGCTTTAGGCCCCCCCCCCCCAATTTTTTTTTGTCCAGCCCCAAAACAAATTCCATAAAAAAATTAAATAAATGCACTAGCAAAATGTAAGAATTTGACGTACATGGGAACGGTCTCCCCCTAAATGAGAAGGGTGCATTTGTACACTTTTAGTTAATATAGTATGCCCGATTGGGGGTTTTTATCAGCGCTCCCCATTCGCTCGTACCCACCGCCCTGCAAAGAGGGCGCTGGGAAGGGCAGATGAGCTTCACAGAATCTTGTGAAGGAAGTGGGAATGGCATTCTGGGTAATTTACCATGACCTTTGTATAAAGCATCTGGCTGCAATTGTAGACCGCGGTTAGCCAATGCGCGCAAATACTATCCGAAAAATTTGCCATAGAAATGCATACACAACATACCGGATGTGATTTCTTTTTCATTGCGCACCATGTGGACAAATTTTGAGCGTCGAATGACATGTATTTCTACCCTTCGTGAATTCGAAACGGAGCCTGGGCAACTGGTGGGAGTTGAAAAGTACAAAACAGATAAGTTTTACAGATTTTCCTACATTATTATGCTTTTCAACCAAAAAATGGGCGCCGCATTTATGAATGAGAATAAAAGAGTGACGAATGACTCAGTCTTAACGGCCGTTTCAAACCTTGCAGGGTCGTGGCCGTGACACCTTGCCGGTCACAGATCACGCAAAATCTATCCAATCAGAGCGTTGATTCATCAGCCTTTCCCAGCGTCCTGTTTACAGGCGGGGGTACGAGCGAACGCTCCCCAAAGAAAATGTGACGCGAGCCCCCACGTATTGATTTTCAGAGGCCTAAGTGTCTGGAGAAAATAACCAGCTGTCTACATTTCAGCACGCTTCCCTGGAAAAAAATCTGGATTCACCTTGCTAGCCCCCCTCCCCCCCAAAAAAAGTATTGGCTCTAGAACCGCGCCTGGAACACACCTTTTTGAACCGTAGCCGTTTTTGTTCGTGGTCTTTGAATCAACATGCGATTCAGTTTCAAATTCTCCCTATTATAACTAACTTCGTTCGATGACGTCACAATGCTGAATTGTCGAAAAAAACCGTTTATGGTAATTCAGAGAAATCTATGGCTGCAGACCAGCAAATAAACTGCCATGGACCTCAGTGATAAATACCCCCACTTGTAAAGATCAGGACAAATACTCGCAACTCTCCAAGGTGTTTGAGACACCCATCAAATTACAGCTTATTTCATCATCTTTCATTGCGGTATAATCCGATGACCTTTTGGGATAAAAAATCCATCCAAAGATGATGACCCTGTAGTCCTGTAGCCCAGGCGCAGTTCTACAACCAATATTTTTTTTTGGGGGGGGGGGGCTAGCAGGGTGGATCCAGATTTTTTTCAGGGAGGCGTGCTGAAATGTACACCGGTAATTTTCTCCAGACACTTAGGCCTCCGAAAATCAATAGGTGGGTGGGTGGAGGTGGGCTCATGCCATATTTTCAATGGGGAGCGCCATTAAAATCCTAAAATTATTCACACTATATTAACTAATGCACCCTTGTCACGACTATTTCTTTAGGGATAGACCGTTCGTATGTACATCACAATCCTTGTTTTTGCTAATGCAAAATCTTCTTACGTTATTTATTTTTTGGGGGGAGGGGGGCTAGACAAAAATTGGGGGGCTACAGCCCCCGTAGAACCGCGCCTGCTGTAGCCCATCGCCCAAGGCACAATTTGCCACTTCACAAAACACTGAACACTCAGGTTTATTAGGACAAAAGATATTGCTCAAACAGGGGCGGATTCTGGAATTTTTGCAGGGGGAGGGTCAGGCTCCTAAAAAAAATATGTCAAATTGTTGTGAAAGGCGAACGGGCAATATTTTGTGTGCATGTTTCACAGCAGGGCTGGGGGGGGGGGGTCAGCCCCTCCCCACCCTCTGGATCCGCGCCTGTCAAACTATTTTGTCAAATTTTGACCTGAAATGATTGTAATTTGATGTATAATGACGTCATGACGACGTCACTAAAATATCCACATCTTCACACTAAGGTTTATGTCCATATCAGGTTTCGTCTGTCTGCAACTTCTTTTTGCATTTTAAATTCACCTAAATTTGACCTACCAGTAACCCCGGAAGGAAAGGTCAGACGACTTTACCTTCGAATATCCAAAAGGTTTATCAATCTATAGTCAATCAGATTTCAAAGTGTGAACATGATTGTTCATTTTGTTTATGAGGTTTTGTACTGAAATTGCTTGTAATTAAATACCTGATGACGTCATTACGACGTCAGAGTATAAAAAGGGATACCTCTGAGTCAGTGTTGATGTTTGTTAAAGGTTTAAAGTCTGTACTGTTCAGAAGAAAAGTCGCAGATAATTATTGTCAGAAAAAAAACAAGAAAGAAAGAAAGAAAGAAATTTCTTAACATTTCCAAACAATGATCGGGTAGTACCCGATCACCCAAATATATCAGGGTTTTGTTGTTCGGAATGAGGAATTCCTGTCTGACATTATTTCCGCCTCTACTTTCATTTCGCACGCTTCAAACTAAATTATTGTTCACATACTGACTGGTTTAGTTTTTGATAAAGTTGAAATCTTGTCACTCTATGGATAGCACACTGTACATTCACGGAAAGTTCTATTGTCAAAACAAAGGCTATCAGGTAGGACTTGTTCTAGTCATATCTGATTGCAGTTTTTGAAGAGTTTAAAGCGTCAAGTTCCTTGCTGATTTCAGAATAGTTTCAACTGATTGTGATTAATGCTTAAACAAATTCACGCACTTTTAATGCTTTAAAAAAAGTGTCTTATTTCTTTGGTTTGAAGAAGACACAATGCGAAGGCTCCAACCTTTATAATTAACCTCACCCATAAAATCAATATGATCAACCACCCCTTAAATTCTTCCTCATTTTGCCATTTTAATGTTATCAATTTAATTTTAAAACACGGAAACTCTGGTGCAATGTACTTGCATTCAAGGGCGGATCCAGAACACAATTTTGGAGGGGGCCAAAAAAAAATTTGGTCCCCCAAAAATCTAGAATTTCTAGAAAGCCTTCTGTTCGCCTGAAGAGATTGAAGCAAAAGCTCTCGATGAATTCACTCATGTATTTGCATGTAGGGTTCCACTCAGCATGCCGCTGAGATTCTGTTGGATATTTGGACAAACAGCCATATCGATTTTGGGCTTATTTTTCGAAGTTTTTGGTGATTGGTACAGATTTTTACACATCTGAAATATTTTGTGAGACAAGTTTCAGTTGACAAACAGATGGTGGCTTACTAGAGCCAAACCGGTGCGCTGATTTCCTATCCGGAACATAAATCTTTATTGAACGACTGTAACTTGACTGCGGTAGTCCAGCTGTAATCAGGGGTGTGAGTGACCACTGATAAAAATAGCTGAAAATAGCTGAAAACAGCTGAAAAAGGTGTAAAAAAAGCTGAACTTGTGGAAATCTCCTATACTTTTGTACACAGCAAGTGAGGGAAAAAAGCTGAAGTCCAAAACAAAAAAAGCTGAAATCAGCTATAAAGCTGAGATTTCACACCCCTGTGTAATGTTTGCGCCTCTACTTCCTTGGTATGAGATCGATTTCCCCCACAAATGCAGAAACTGTATGCTCATTGTGCTTCCTATAACTACACGTTCAAGCAACCTTGAACCAGTTAGAGGAACATATGATCAATTGCTCACAAATATTAAGTATGATGCAGCACAGCTAACTTTTGAATTTTTAGCTTAGTTGATTCTATACATTTGACCAAAACAGATAAATTAAAGGGATTATTTTTGTGGTTCTTGTCACTGAATTTCGTTGCTTATACACACGTTAATAGTCTGCCCACCGGCACACTATTTCGAAAACGTCTTCAGTTTTTTAAGACGATATATCTTGTCTGATATAACACTATACATACACGAAATAATTCAGTGTCAAAAACAAAGTTGTTCAGATTCGACTGGTTTTGAATCAAACTTTGGATGCATTTTTTTAAAGAGCTCATTACATCAAAATTCCCTGCTGTGATTCAGAATAGTTTGATTCGAAATTGATCGGGATTCGCACTTATTCAAAATCGGGATTCACACTTATTCAAAATAATTCACGCACTTGTAATAGTTCAGGTAAAAAATTACTGCGTTTACATTCTTGCGAATGTTCGACTCTTTAACCTAAACAGTATAAAGGTATGATCAACCACCCCCTTATTTTCTGCCACGTTTTTTCCCTGTTTAATTTATCATTTTAATTTTTAAACATTAAATCCTAATTCCATGTACTCACATTGTATTCCGGCAATCACTCAAACTAATTCAGGATGAAGAGTTATGGGGAAGTTGGTCACGGAAGAACGTTCATCAGGAAATCCGGACAACTCAAACATGCCTGTCTTATTTTGTGTTATCAGTAAGGTGGATCATATTCTCAGTACCTTTTGAACTTTGTTGTTAAACTGTATCATTTCGCTAGAGTTCACAGTGCGCCATTCCGGTTTGATCATCAAACATTCAAGCATTGCAGGATGAATATATGTCACTGAATATAGAGGGCGCAAATACAAACGGACCGGATCGCGATGATGCTCACAGTTTTATTCAAGTTCAAATTGCTTTATCTAGTTGGATTCATTTGTAGCAATCATGTACAGCGTTGATGTCTGTGCACATTATTCGTCCCTTCTGTTCCCTGTCAAGGGCGGATCCAGAACACAAGGTTTTTTTTGGGGGGGGGGGGTAGCCAAAAAGTGGGCCCAAAAAAATAAGGAGTGGAGTTCAGGGTCCGGGTTCAAGGGTCCCGAATGTTTTTATTTTTTTTTTATTTTTAATGCTCTGTGGTGCGATCTGAGGCAATTTCTGACCACTTTAACAAACTTTTTTTAGTACACGGATAATGAAAAAAATATGGGACATTATTCAGATAACAAACAGATGGTGGCTGATGCTAATAGCCAAACCGGTGCTCTGATTTCCGATCCGGAAAATAAATCTTGATGTAATGACTGTAACTTGACTGCGGTGTCCACCTGTAATATTTCCGCTATACTTCCTTGGTATGAGATCGATTGTCCTTGATAATGCAGAAAATGTATGCTCATTGTGATGCCTACAATTTCAAATGCAAGCAATTTTGAAAAACAAAATCATTTGCTTTTGATGCATTTTTTTTTCGTGCAAAGCAACAAAATGGCTTAAAAACTTTTTAAAAAAAGGTCGCAACTAAACTGTTGTAGTTTCAGATCAGTGATACTATCATTGAGAAAAAGCAGAGAAGACGTATGCACTATTTTGTTGGATCTCGTATCTTGATTCCGTGCTTTAAAACATCTTAACTATTTTTTTTTTAAATTTTAAAAACACCCTCAAAGTTTTCCACCGATATATCAGGCGAAATACTTTCACCGGGTATTTGATACCAGTCAAGGTTTCTGTCATTAAATATACTTTTCCGGGCAATTGCAAATGATCCTACGTGGCCTTAAATTCTTTTTGCATACAGATTTCTCTCAGAAAATCTGGGCATTTGTTTTGGTAGTTACTGCGTTTGATTCGAAAATATTAAATCCTTTAAAGAAGACATGAATATTGTTGCTCGTGCGTGGGTCTGTTCGGGGCCGTTGCATGCAGGACGCATTCCGCTTTAATCAAACCCGATCACATTTCGCCCGACAGAGATTTTGATCTGGGGGTGTTTTACTTGTCAAATTCAGCTATGCCTCCCCCAACAGCCCCCAAGATATCTCCCAGCGGATTTTCAATGACTCATTTTCGTTGCTTTATTTCCAGCTCGCAATCTGCTGAGTGTTGAGGATTCCCTTCGTGATAGAATTCAAGAACGTTACATCGAGGTGAGTGTCTGTTATTTGACATTTTCCTCACTCAATCATCAGAACAGAGCAGTGATTTTGGTGGGAGACTGTATTTTTTTTCTCCGTATTTATACACCTTTTGGTCAAAATTTTAACAGAAAGCATCGCTCGAGTGATATTCCCTCCCTATAACACCCACCGTAGAACTGTGCCAGACATTTTGGCCTGCAGTCTTTGCAAATTCCTCGTTAAACTCATCATGGTGCCTCGAACTTATAGCGAAAACATGCTGAAATTTCCTTCACATTTTTTTTATGCAGGTACATCAGTTGGCAAAAAAAAGAGAACTAAGATGAAAACAAATATTGATCACACCAAAATTTAGTTGCTGTGTAATCAGATTCTTTGGAATTTGTCTTCTTTTATTTATTTTTTAAATCGGAATTGTGTTCGCAACCGTTGTCCTAATTTTGTTCTTGATCGTTGATCACGTTGTAATTCGTTTGTGATTGTTTATCAACTTCGGGAATCATAACATATAGGTTTTTCCGTCCAATTTCGCAACTTGTTCGTCCAATAAGAGAGACTGTTCATTACGCTGCAAAAGGTCGCATTTAGCGCATTCGATTTTTAAATTTTTTTTTTTACACCCACCAAAGCGTGAAGTCAACTTTTTCGCGCAAAAGAAAATCCGTTTCTTTGGTTGGTTTTCGATTTTGCACTGAGTGTCGGCGAATCTGTAAGAGGAAGTTTTCATTTTCAACGAAAGTGCAATGGAATAAGGAATCCATTTAATTTGCAATTCGCAAATCGCCAATCGTATTGGCCACAAAAAAAAATTATATGATTTTTTTTTTTCATTTCCACAGAGTGATTACAACAATTAACAAACTAATCACTTAATTGTTCTTACATAAAAATCTGTATTTTGACATAGTATTATATCGGCGAGTGTTCTAATTGTATTTCCTTCTATCACTTTGACACTTTACATTGATACGGTTCTGTTCTGCTTTTTCATATTCCCTTCCCAGGCATTCCAATCTTTGAAATAGCTGTAGATTCCTTAATCCAAACTTTTCAAAAGCCATGTCATTTTATACTCTGTTGTATCACTATAACACAATATCTTGCTAATGCAACTTCCAAATATCATTGAACTGTGTTGCTTTTATAAACGTATGCATCAAAGTGAATTCCCGAGCGGGACTGAGATTCAAAGCACAAGAAATTCAAAGCACAAGTCACGTAATTTGCTGCTTACTTTTCACGCGTGAATGAAGAATACCCTGAAACATGTTGAGCTTCAGGCGCGGTTCTAGAACCAATATTTTGGGGGGGCTAGCACGGTGGATCCAAAAAATTGTCAGGGAGGCGTGCTGAAATGTTGATCGGTTATTTTTTCCAGACACTTAGGCCTCCGAAAATCAATAGGGGGAAGGGCGGATCCAGAACAACATTTTTTGGGGGGCCCAAAAAATTTTTGGTCCCGCCACAAAGTGGGTCCAAAAAAATTACGGCGTGGGGTTCGGGGCAATTTTTGGATTCTAGATGCTCTGTGGTGGGATCTGAGGCAATTTCTGACCACTTTAACTAATGTTTTTTTGAGGAAAATTTGGTGGTGTACTCATTGCCTGGCTTTATTGCGATGTCACATACAAAAAAAAAATTGGTTTCGTGTTTTTTTTTGGCGGGGGGCATGGCCTTTGGGGCCCCCTGATCCGCCCTTTGGGGCACATGCCATATTTTCAATGGGGAGCGCCAATAAAATCCTAAAATCATTCACACTATATTAACTAATGCACCCTTGTCACGGAATTTTTTTTTTTTACGGAATTTATTTGGGGGGGGGGGCTAGACAAAATTTTTGGGGGGCTACAGCCCCCCCCCCCCCAGCCCCCCGGCCCGTAGAACCGCGCCTGTTGAGCTTTCGCTAAATTCAACCGGGTGTGAAAAGGTCTTCATGATTTATTCGATTTTGAATAAAAATGTTTTATTATTGAATTAGCAAAGTGTGAAATTGGACGGGAAACGCTATAACATAGCACATTGAATGAAGAATTTCATCGCTGCTTTAAACCTCATAGCGAACTGGAGTAAAAAGTAACTTTGCCCGGACAAGTGCAACAAAAGCTTAAAATGCCAACGAACTTTTGACCGAGTACCTATAGAGTCTCAAAAATACATGCCTTTAAAATGATTGGAAAAAAGTTTCAATAACAACGTTTAAACAAATTGAAAGCTAATTTCAAGAATCAGTCAATCGAGAGAAATTGAACAATGCGACATTAAAACATGTTTTTTTTCCTTGACGAATTCGGCCGAGAAAACCTACTATTTTAATTACTTGACCCTAATAACTTGGCGAGTATCCTGTTTTTGAGTGGCAATGTATCCCAATGAGACAAAAATCTCACTAATTTATCTTAATTGATAATAAAATAGTATTCCTGACTAAAGTGTAAACCTAACCAGTATTCGTTTGTATGTTTTTTTTTCCAGCCTACACTGAACTCCTTGTGATCTCTTCTAGGACCTGATCTTCAAGAACGAATCATCGAGGTGGGTGTGGTAAAGTTTGATTAATGATTCTATCAGGACCGGGGAAGGGGCAAGATGTAATCCGCCCCCCCCCAAAAAAAATACTACAGCTCCGGAACGCTTCGCCCTATCGGAATGCATTTCGGTGACCTTTCTTAACTCTTATTGGCGGGCGAAATAAACAAAAATCGATTCGATGAGTTGCCATGACAACCGGTTTTATAAACTAGGCTTTTCATAAATGTTAGCCCCTTGACCCCTCATCCGCCACTGTTATAACAAAGAAAACATTCTTTAAACAATAATTCCTCCAATCTCATGTTTTTTGGGTGTTTTTTTCTTCTTCAAATCTGACGGCGCGGGATTGTCATGAATTTTAGACTAGTTCACCTTTTCATCAAACCTCAATATTTTTCTCTACTCTTCCCGTTTTTAAAAACTATTTTATTGAAAAAAATTCTCACCTGATTTGTTTCAGTTTAATGCTTTGTTTATGTACAGAATGAAGATCTTCGTGGCAACCGTTCTTTCAATCGCCCTCCTTCTGGGTAACTCCGTCAACCTCCGAGCTTCCGTTACTGGGCCGGTTGCCTCGGACGGTGATGGTCCTGCGTCTCAGGCGTGTCCGATGTGCTGTCAGGGGCCGGCTGCAATTCCCGGCATACCAGGTCTTCCGGGGTCCTTAGGCCAGCCAGGGTCAAAGGGCGAGCCAGGTCAAAAGGGTGATATTGGATCGATTGGACCTATGGGTGAGCGTGGAGCAGCTGGGCCTCAAGGGGACGAAGGCATAGGCCAGCCCGGAAAAATCGGTCCAAGAGGACTCCCAGGTGTTGTAGGGCCAACGGGGGAAACGGGTGTCAAAGGTCAAAAGGGTGAGCCCGGGGAGGCACCAGACGACTCCAACCAGCGGGTAGCATTCACCGTGGTGAGGACGAGCACCTCGGATGCCTCTACGAGTTACGACACCCGTTTGCCCTTCCAGGCGACCGAGACGCTTCTGCCGGGTACCAGCTTCGATCTCGAGACAGGCACATTCACGTGTGGTGTGCCGGGCACCTACGTGTTCATGTTTTCTGTGTGCAAATATTATTCCAGCAGCCTCCTGTGGGTTCAGCTCCGGAAGAACGGCGGCGTGGTTGTCTCTGGCTATAGCGATGATTCAAGTCACTATGAGCAGGTGTCTGGGAGCGCGGTGGTGGTTCTGCAGCGTGGAGATACGATGCATCTCACGATGCGCGGTAGGGCGTATAGTGATTCCTATCACAGGACCTCATTCAGTGGCTTCCTCCTTTACCCCGAATAAACACAACACCACATAAAGATACACGAGCATTGTGTTGCTGATTTTTTTAATCGCTTTCCATTTTTGCCGAAACAATAACCAATGAATTAAAAGCAATAATTTTCCATGCCACAAAAAAACAAAAACAATATTATTAACCTTTTTGGCATTGCGCATGCGCACATCTGTATACAATAGATAAACAGTTTTTTTGAGTGCATGTATTTAGCTTTATGTGCGAGTATTGCATGAGATAATAGTGAAATGTACGCTTTACGTTTGTCGACAATAATAATGTGTTGTATCCGCTGTAGAGTGATGCATTTTTAATGGAATGTTTATCTTCAAAGCAAGGTAATTATTTTTTTTTTCTTCAAAACAATACCACGTTTGCAATAAAGCAGTGCCATCAGAATGTTTACGACTAAAACATAATGTTAACGAAAACCCGCACCATCCTGGAATTATTTAGGCCAAATTGCCGACCGCCAACAATTTGTTTATTGCCATAAACAAATACAGTTTTAAAAGACATACCGACAAACAAACAAAATATTTGCCTACCTACCTACCTGGATAATTTTAGGGCGTATTGTAAACACACACATTTCTTTCTTCGCCTTATGTTCCCTGTATGCCCAGCACAGATGATGTCAATTAAACCAATCCAATGTATGTATCAATTTTTATTTCATGTCACGAAAAAAGTTTCGAGTGATTGAATCTGATTTTCTGATAGACTTTAAGCTTGGCATTTTGATAAACAATTGTTTGAAATATTCTAATGCTATTCACAGCAATTAGAATACACTGGTTTTTATTAAATGATTGCATTATTTTAAACGTTATAATATGTGAGAATTATGTAAAAGTAACAAATGACTTGCTATGAAAACAGTATGCATAAAACCTCATTCTGAGGATTACCAAAAGCACCACCATTGTTGATAAATACTCTCTTTTTTTTCGCTTGGCTTTGTTATGAAAAAAAATCATGATTTTAATTACTTTCAGTTGAAACAGAAACGTGCCCACAGTAATGGAAAAAAGTGGAGTTGGCTGTTGTTTTTAAAGCCCGTAAAAGAGCGGCAAGTGTTTCTTGATCAAAAGACTCCAAATTATTTGAAGACTTTCATTGTTCTTAATCAGCATTACTTGATTGCATTCAAGAAACTCACTTTGAAAACATCAGTGAAAGTGTGAGCCCGTTAGATGGTAAAAAAACAATCTTTATGAAATCAATCAAAACAAAGCACAAATTCCATTCAAGTGAGGAGGGTCTTTCAACTGGTTGGAATTGTCTTTTGTCACTTTATGGTATTTCAAGTGAAATTCGTTGTATCGACTTTTATTTGGATGCCATATTTGGTCAGGTGATGCAATTAAATCCCCTAATGATAGCATATCCTTGAACGATGTCTCCAGCCAGCACGTGTACATGTAAGCTGAACAAGTACGCTTCCTGGGAATAGGTAGACTCCTGCAAGAAATCAAAGAAAAGGTTATAATGGACCCTTCCTGCATGTCAATCAACAGTGCACATTGGCCAATCAGATCACCACTTTTGATCAGGTGACCACAGTAGCTCAGTCAGACTGGGTCACAAGCACTGTTAGACTTATTGCTCACCCCACCCCAATTTTTTGCACCAGCAGTTAACACCCCTCCCCCAGATAATTTTGTAAAGAGTGCCCTTTTCACACAAGTGACCTTTTAGTTTTTACACAAGTGTCCTTAGTTTTCATTAAAAAGTTTCTTGTTTCGCCAGCGGCTTTTCAAGAATTGTTGGTATTTCGTGTAAACGTCAGCAATTGTGCCGCCATGAAAAGCGCCACCCATTGACCTACCGCCGTTTGCGAGTTAACCACGCCCCTTAGACAACTCTATAAGCCTTTTCGCCGATACGGCCATCTTTGAATGATTGTTTTCGGGAGGGGGGGGGGGCAGGCATTACACTGAAAATACGTCTTGTCATGCAACTGTAGCTGAGAATGATGGGATGTCTTTTCATTGTAATGCCCCCCCCCCCATTTCAAAGATGCAGAATTGTGTGCTTAAACCATGAAATTGAGTCTATTGAGTTAGTAGTGGCTTTGTGTACTTACATGACAATGAGCTGAGCCTCCTGGGAATGTTGGAGAAGCAATTCACGGATCCGCATCTGTCTGTTGGTCTGAAAGAAAAAAAACCAATTCAGGCGAAAAATAGAGTGATTTATTAATGTTTAATAAAGTCGAGTTCCATGCACTTGGCAAATCAAATGAACTAGAGTTGTACGGAAAAATGGACTGAAAGTGATCAATCTCATTATTGAAAATCACCCACCAGAATGTCAAAGGTTGGACGCAATTAAAGATGTTGCAAGACTGGACTTAAAATCACAAAAACCAGGGACTAAGCGTAAAGTGGATACTGGGAAAGCTTTAAGTGTATTGTCTCCATGCATGGACGAAGAGGGGGCTTTATAGTCAAACAAGCAGAAGCCGGAATGAGGGACACTTCACTGGTTCACTCATGCTGGCTATCGTGTATTTGGTACCAGCATTTATAAGCCACGATGGCGCCCAAATGGCCCTCATTTATAGTTTTCTCTGGGGAGGGGGGGGGGGGGGGCTGGAGCGCAAGAAGGAGATTCTACCTTCTCGTTGAGCGTAGTGACTTCTTCCTTGCTGATCTTCCAAGGAAACTTCTCCGTGGTCTCCCCTGCTTCCTCATCCAGCATCCAGGGTTTGGACAGCTCCTTGAACCGTCTCAGGCTCTACTCCTTGGGCTTCTTGTTCAGGTCCGGGATGACCTCCACGTCCAAGCAGTTGATGCGGAACTTGCTGAGCATGTTGGCCATGTTCATCTTCTCCCTGTCCATAATTTGCTCCTTCTTGCCCGTGGTAGCAAAGACACGCAGCTTGCATTTCTCCCAGTTGGATTTCAAGGAGATGAGGTTGGAATGAGTAGGGTCAAGCCTGGGGGGGGGGTGGTGGGAGTTGGGGGCGGAGGTGGGGGGGGGTTCACAAACAAAAATTATACAGAGCATTATTTCCCTTTTGACATAAAGCATGTGTTTCCTTAGACATGCAGCCATTCAGAATAACCTGAGAGATCTCTGAAAGGCTCCCTGAAATGAATTGGACACTGAAACAAAATAATAAAGCCAACCAAGAACAAAAAGTGTGGTGTTTTCTATTAGGCCCCCCCCAAAAAAGTCGGTCTCTGGTCGGCGCGCGCATCAATCTTTTTTTTTTCCAAAATGTTCCGTGGTAGCTCCAACAGCCCCCTCTATTGCCGCATCTCCTCAATTTTTTTTTAACAAAGAGCACCAAGGAATGGAAAATTGCACCAAGAAAGCACCATCGAGAGCACCAAGGCAAATTATGGAGGACACCAATGTACATGAGGACACCAAAAAAGAAAAATAGTACCCCACCTTGGGCCAAGTTCGCGCAAGGACTATAGTTGACCAATGGTTAACTAACGTTTGCCCGAACTCTGTCTAGTCGACGGTGATTGACTACGCTAGTCGACTATTTGGAACCAGCCTACTGGGGTTGGTTGCTTCGCTGGTAACCAATAGCCGCGCGCATTCATAACGCCAGCAGAGAGCCAAGATCCAGAAGTTTTGCGATGACATTTTGAACAGCATTTGACTAGAGACGTTCGCACGTTGCTATCAGTGCGCAGGCGTAAGGTACGTCACAAATCAACCACTAGTCGACTAATGGTCCTTGCCTGAACTTGGCCTTGTCTGTACAATCCAAGCTTGAAAAAAAAAAGCAAAAAAAAAAAAAAAGCCACGTCCCTGCGTCAATTCCGGAACTTTGGTCTGACGAGAGACCGAATATATTTTTTTGGCCTTACATAAAAAAAACAACTGTGTGGTAGGGTAGGTAAAATCTGTTTTGGGGGGTTTGACATTTCTATAGCCTGAAAATATACGGTGGGATGATAGTCATTAAAATTGACTTTTTTCTCTATTTTGCATGCATTAGTTAACATGTGAATCATTCTGCACTACTGACCAACTTACACAAAAATAAATATAAAGTTTATAGTTTTCACTATAGAAGGGGGGGGGGTGCTTGAGCGCAAGGAGGAGATTCTACCTTCTCTTTGAGCGTGGTGACTTCTTCCTTGCTGATCTTCCAAGGAAACTTCTCCGTGGTCTCCAGGCTGCTTCCTCATCCAGCATCCAGGGTTTGGAGAGCTCCTGGATGATTGTGTTGGTCTTGATCTTACCCAACCCACCAATCTAGACGGAAACCAATCAGGAAAGAAAATTTGAATGCATTTGCTTTAAATAATTTGTGTCCAGGTCTTGGAAAAGACCGACGTTAGTGCTGAAAAAAAAGCGAGAAACCTTGACAAATCTGGTTTAATGATCTTGTTATACATTTTGCAACTTTGACTTAATTTTTAGAGACCTGCTTGCATTTTACTCAAACTGTTCATCAAAATTCATTCCGCAAAGTGTGTGAGGACACATTTCGGTACTCAAAATACTCATCGAAATTTTCTGCTCACCCTGTATGTTAAAATCACAAAAACTAGGTACTACGCGTTAAGTTACGGAAGACAGATAGTGCTACTCAATGAGTGTGAATATATTTTTTTGGTGCGTGTGGGAATATTTTTTTTGTACAGCAGCCGCCACTTATTATGTGGCGGCCGCGAAATAGTAAGTGGCGGCCGCTACATAAGTCATCATAATAAGTGGCAGCCGCTGTACAAAAAAAATATTTTCACACGAACAAAAGCAAATATTTTCACACTTTTTATGTGGCGGCCGCCAGATAATAAGTGGCAGCCGCCACATAAAAAAGTGTGAATATATTTTTTTTCGTACAGCGGCCGCCACTTATTATCTGACGGCCGCCACATAATAAGTGGCGGCCGCTGTACAAAAAAAAAAAATATTTTCACACACACCAACGAAAACATATTCACACTCTTTGAGTGGCACTATCCATCTTCCGTATAAAGTGGGTACTGGGAAGAACTCTAAGTGTATTGTCTCCATGCATGGAAAAAAGAGGGCGCTTTATAGTCAAACAAGCAATAGCCGGAATGAGGGACACTTCACTGGTTCACTCATGCTGGTTATCGTGTATTTGGTACCAGCATTTATAAGCCACGATGGCGCCCAAATGGCCCTCGTTGATAGTTTTTCTCTGTGGAGGGGGGGGGGGTGCTTGAGCGCAAGAAGGAGATTCTACCTTCTCGTTGAGTGTAGTGACTACTTTCTTGCTGATCTTCCAAGGAAACTTCTCCGTGGTCTCCCCTGCTTCCTCATCCAGCATCCAGGGTTTGGGCAGCTCCTTGAACCGTCTCAGACTCTACTCCTTGGGCTTCTTGTTCAGGTTCGGGATGACCTCCACGTCCGAGCAGTTGATGCGGAACTTGCTGAGCATGTTGGCCATGTTCATCTTCTCCCTGTCCATTTGCTCCTTCTTGCCCGTGGTGGCAAAGACGTGCAGCTTGCATTTCTCCCAGTTGGATTTCATGGAGATGAGGTGAGGGATGAGTAGGGTCAAGCCTGGGGGGTGGTGGGAGGTGGGGGCGGAGGTGGGGTTCACAAACAAAAATTATACAGAGCATTATTTCCCTTTAACATAAAGCATGTGTTTCCTTAGACATGCAGCCATCCAGAATAACCTGAGAGATCTCTGAAAGGCTCCATGAAATCAATTAGACACTGAAACATATATTAAAATAATAAGGCCAACCAAGAACAAAAAGTGTGGTGTTTTCTATTACATATAAAAACCAACTGTGTGGTAGGGTAGGTAAAAATCTGTTTTGGGGGTTTGACATTTCTATAGCCTAAACATATAGGATGGGATGATAGTCATTAAAATTTACTTTTCTCTCTATTTTGCATGCATTAGTTAATATGTGAATCATTCTGCACTACTGACCAACTTACACAATTTATAAAGTTCATAGTTTTTACTGTGGAGGGGGGGGGGGGGTTTGAGCCCAAGGAGGAGATTCTACCTTCTCTTTGAGCGTGGTGACTTCTTCCTTGCTGATCTTCCAAGGAAACTTCTCCGTGGTCTCCAGGCTGCTTCCTCATCCAGCATCCAGGGTTTGGAGAGCTCCTTGATGATTGTGTTGGTCTTGATCTTACCCAACCCACCAATCTAGACGGAAACCAATCAGGAAGGAAAACTTGAATGCATTTGCTCTAAATAATGTGTGTCCAGGTCTTGGAAAAGACCAACGTTAGTGCTGAAAAAAAAGCAAGAAACCTTGACCAATCTGGTTTAATGATCTTGTTATACATTTTGCAACTTTGACTTAATTCTATAGAGACCTGCTTGCATTTTACTCAAACTGTTCATCAAAATTCATTCTGCAAAGTCTGTGAGTACACATTTCGGTACTCAAAATACTCATCGAAATATTCTGCTCACCCTGTATGTTGAAATCACAAAAACTAGGTACTACGCGTTAAGTTACGGAAGACAGATAGTGCCACTCAATGAGTGTGAATATATTTTTTTGGTGCGTGTGGGAATATTTTTTTGTACAGCGGCCGCCACTTATTATGTGGTGGCCGCGAAATAATAAGTGGCGGCCGCTACATAAGTCATCATAATAAGTGGCAGCCGCTGAACAAAAAAAATATTTTCACACGAACAAAAGCAAATATATTCGCACTTTTTATGTGGCGGCCACCATAATAAGTGGCAGCCGCAACATGAAAAAGTGTGAATACATTTTTTTTGTACAGCGGCCGCCACTTATTATCTGACGGCCGCCACATAATAAGTGACGGCCGCTGTACAAAAAAAAAATATTTTCACACACACCAACGAAAACATATTCACACTCTTTGAGTGGCACTATCCATCTTCCGTATAAAGTGGGTACTGGTAAGAACTCTAAGTGTATTGTCTCCATGCATGGAAAAAAGAGGGCGCTTTATAGTCAAACAAGCAATAGCCGGAATGAGGGACACTTCACTGGTTCACTCATGCTGGTTATCGTGTATTTGGTACCAGCATTTATAAGCCACGATGGCGCCCAAATGGCCCTCGTTTATAGTTTTTCTCTGTGGAGGGGGGGGGGGTGCTTGAGCGCAAGAAGGAGATTCTACCTTCTCGTTGAGTGTAGTGACTACTTTCTTGCTGATCTTCCAAGGAAACTTCTCCGTGGTCTCCCCTGCTTCCTCATCCAGCATCCAGGGTTTGGACAGCTCCTTGAACCGTCTCAGGCTCTACTCCTTGGGCTTCTTGTTCAGGTCCGGGATGACCTCCACGTCCGAGCAGTTGATGCGGAACTTACTGAGCATGTTGGCCATGTTCATCTTCTCCCTGTCCATTTGCTCCTTCTTGCCCGTGGTGGAAAAGACGCGCAGCTTGCATTTCTCCCAGTTGGATTTCATGGAGATGAGGTGAGGGATGAGTAGGGTCAAGCCTGGGAGTGGTGGGAGGTGGGGGCGGAGGTGCGGGGGGGGGTTACAAACAAAAATTATACAGAGCATTATTTCCCTTTGACATAAAGCATGTGTTTCCTTCGACATGCAGCCATCCAGAATAACCTGAGAGATCTCTGAAAGGCTCAATGAAATGAATTGGACACTGAAACATATATTAAAATAATAAGGCCAACCAAGAACAAAAAGTGAGGTGTTTTCTACTACATATAAAAAAAAAACAACTGTGTGGTAGGGTAGGTAAAAACCTGTTTGGGGGGTTTGACATTTCTATAGCCTGAAAATATAGGGTGGGATGATAGTCATTGAACTTTTTTTTCTCTATTTTGCATGCATTAGTTAACATGTGAATCATTCTGCACTACTGACCAACTTACACAAAAATAAATATAACATTGATAGTTTTCACTGGGGGGGGGGAGGGGGGGGCTTGAGCGCAAGGAGGAGATTCTACCTTCTCTTTGAGCGTGGTGACTTCTTCCTTGCTGATCTTCCAAGGAAACTTCTCCGTGGTCTCCAGGCTGCTTCCTCATCCAGCATCCAGGGTTTGGAGAGCTCCTTGATGATTGTGTTGGTCTTGATCTAACCCAACCCACCAATCTAGACGGAAACCAATCAGAAAGGAAAATTTGAATGCATTTGCTCTAAATAAATCGTGTCCAGGTCTTGGAAAAGACCAACGTTAGCGCTGCAAAAAGCCAAAAACCTGGACAAATCTGGTTTAATGATCTTGTTATACATTTTGCCACTTTGACTTAATTTTTTAAAGACCTGCTCGCATTTTACTCAAACTGTTCATCGATATTCATTCCGCAAAGTCTGTGAGTACACATTTCGGTACTCAAAATACTCATCGAAATATTCTGCTCACCCTGTATGTTGAAATCACAAAAACTAGGCACTACGCGTTAAGTTACGGAAGACAGATAGTGCCACTCAATGAGTGTGAATATATTTTTTTGGTGCGTGTGGGAATATTTTTTTTGTACAGCGGTCGCCACTTATTATGTGGCGGCCGCGAAATAATAAGTGGCGGCCGCTACATAAAATCATCATAATAAGTGGCAGCCGCAGAACAAAAAAAATATTTTCACACGAACAAAAGCAAATATATTCACACTTTTTATGTGGCGGCCGCCAGATAATAAGTGGCAGCCGCCACATGAAAAAGTGTGAATATGTTTTTTTTTGTACAGCGGCCGCCACTTATTATCTGACGGCCGCCACATAATAAGTGGCGGCCCCTGTACCAAAAAAAATATTTTCACACACACCAACGAAAATATATTCACACTCATTGAGTGGCACTATCCATCTTCCATATAAAGTAGGTACTGGGAAGAGCTCTAAGTGTATTGTCTCCATGCATGGACAAAAGAGGGCGCTTTATAGTCAAACAAGCAGAAGCCGGAATGAGGGACACTTCACTGGTTCACTCATGCTGGTTATCGTTCATTTGGTACCAGCATTTATAAGCCACAATTGCGCCCAAAAGGCCCTCGTAAAGTTTTCTCTGTGGAGGGGGGGGGGGGGGGGCTTGAGCGCAAGAAGGAGATTCTACCTTCTTGTTGAGCGTAGTGACTACTTTCTTGCTGATCTTCCAAGGAAACTTCTCCATGGTCTCGCCTGCTTCCTCATCCAGCATCCAGGGTTTGGACAGCTCCTTGAACCGTCTCAG
>CM057129.1:2368874-2571226 GCA_029964075.1 Patiria pectinifera | reverse complement strand
TGGTCACCTGATCAAAAGTGGTGATCTGATTGGCCAATGTGCACTGTTGATTGACATGCAGGAAGGGTCCATTATAACCTTTTCTTTGATTTCTTGCAGGAGTCTACCTATTCCCAGGAAGCGTACTTGTTCAGCTTACATGTACATGTGCTGGCTGGAGACATTATCCAAGGATATGCTGTCAGCAGGGGACTTTAATAATTGCATCATTTGACCAAATATGGCATCCAAATAAAAGTCATTAAGATTGTTTCTTTACCATCTAACGGGCTCACACTTTCACTGATGTTTTCAAAGTGAGTTTCTTGAATGCAATCAAGTAATGCTGATTAAGAACAACAAAAGTCTTCAAATAATTTGGAGTCTTTTGATCAAGAAACACTTGTTGCACTTTTACGGCCTTTAAAAACAACAGCCAACTCCACTTGTTTTCATTACTGTGGGCACGTTTCTGTTTCAACTGAAAGTAATTAAAATCATGGGTTTTTTTCATAACGAAGCCAAGCAAAAACAAAGAGAGTATTTATCAACAATGGTGGTGCTTTTGGTAATCCTCAGAATGAGGTTTTATGCATACTGTTTTCATAGCAAGTTAATTGTTACTTTTACGTAATTCTCACATATTATAACGTTTAAAATAATGCAATCGTTTAATAAAAACCAGTGTATTCTAATTGCTGTGAATAACATTAGAATATTTCAAACAATTGTTAATCCAAATGCCAAGCTTAAAGTCTATAAGAAAATCAGATTCAATCACTCCAGACTTTTTTCGTGACATGAAATGAAAATTGATACATGCAGGGGATTGATTTAATTGACATTATCTGTGCTGGGCATACAGGGAACATAAAGCAAAGAAAATAGCATGTTACAGTAAACGCCCTAAAATTATCCAGGTAGGTAGCAAAATATTGTGTTTGTTTGTCTGTATGTCTTTTATACTTGCGTTAGGTTACAGTTATTGTGTTTAATTAATCTGTTTTAAATACCCAATACTACGAATAAGTTGCATTTATTTTCGGGAAAAAACATGTTATTTTATATGTTGACCAAGTGTGGCAATAAAAAAAAATGGCGGTCAGAAACATGGCCTAAAAAATCCAGGTTGGTCGAGATAACGCCATAAACACAATCTTTTTTTAGTCGTTAACCTGTCTGGATACATGGTGGCACTGCTTTATTGCAAACCTTTTGTTTCTAAAAAAAAAAAATAGTGATGACCCAGCTTGCTTTGAAAAAATATTCCACCAAAATACTTCCTATAGGCCTACAATGGATACAATAAAAAAAATTGTTGTCAACAAACTTAACGCATACTTTTCACTATATCTCAATACTCATGCATGAAGCTAAATATTTTGTTTTGCAAAAATAAAAAAAATGGCAAATCCATTGTTGTAGGCTATACAGATTGGCGCATGCGCAATGCAAAACCATTAATAATATTAATATCTTAATTTTTGTGACATTGTCATTGAACATTATTTGTTTTAATTCATTGGTTACTGTTTCGGCAAAATGGAAAGCGATTAAAAAAATCAGCAATACGATGCTCGTGTATCTTCATGTGTTGGATTTTTTGTTGTGTTTATTCGCGGTAAAGGAGGAAGCCACTGAATGAGGTCCTGTGATCGGAATAACTATACGCCCTACCGTGCATCGTGAGATACATCGTATCTCCACGCTGCAGAACCACCACCGCGCTCCCAGACACCTGCTCATAGTGACTTGAATCACTGCTCCAGCCAGAGACAACCGCGTCGCCGTTCTTCCGGAGATAAACCCACAGGTCGCTGCTGGAAGGATATTTGCACACAGAAAACATGAACACGTAGGTGCCCGGCACACCACACGTGAACGTGCCGGTCTCGAGATCGAAGCTGGTACCCGGCAGAAGCGTCTCGGTCGCCTCGAAGGGCAAACGGGTGTGTTCACTCGTAGAGGTATCCGAGGTGCTCGTCCGTACCACGGTGAATGCTACCCGCTGGTTGGAGTCGTCTGGTGCCTCCCCTGGCTCACCCTTTTGACCTTTGACACCAGTTTCCCCCGTTGGCCCTACAACACCTGGGACACCTCTTGGACCGATTTTTCCGGGCTGGCCTATGCCTTCGTCCCCTTGAGGCCCAGCTGCTCCACGCTCACCCATAGGTCCAATCGATCCAATATCACCCTTTTGACCTGGCTCGCCCTTTGACCCTGGCTGGCCTAAGGACCCCGGAAGACCTGGTATGCCGGGAATTGCAGCCGGCCCCTGGCAGCACATCGGACACGCCTGAGACGCAGGACCATCACCGTCCGAGGCAACCGGCCCAGTAACGGAAGCTCGGAGGTTGACGGAGTTACCCAGAAGGAGGGCGATTGAAAGAACGGTTGCCACGAAGATCTTCATTCTGTACAGAATAACAACGATTAAACTGAAACAAATCAGGTGAGATTTTTTTGTCAATAAACTAGTTTTTAAAAACGGGAAGAGGAGAAAAATATTGAGGTTTGATAAACAGGAGAACTAATCTAAAATTCCTGACAATCCGCCGTCAGATTTGAAGGAAAAACAAAACAAAAAAATGAGATTGGAGGAATCATTGTTCGAAGAATGTTTTCTTTGTTATATAACAGTGGCGTATGAGGGATCAAGGGGCTAACATTTGTCATGGCAACCCATCGAATCGATTTTTTTTATTTCGCCCGCCAATAAAATTTAAGAAAGGTCACCAAATGCATTCCGATAGGGCGGAGCGTTCCGGAGCTGTAGTATTTTTTTTGGGGGGGGGGACGGATTACATCTTGCCCCTTTCCCGGTCCTGATAGAATCATTAATTAAACCTCACCACACCCACCTCGATGGTTCGTTCTTGAAGATCAGGTCCAAGAAGAGATTACAAGGAGTTCAGTGTAGGCTGAAAAAAACATACAAACGAAAACTGGTTAAGTTTACATTTTAATACTATTTTATTATCAATTAAGATAAATGAGTGCGATTTTTTTCTCATTTGGATACATTGCCACCCCCAAAACATGACAAATTTCTCGCCAAGTTATTACGGTCAAGTAATTAAAATGACAGGTTTTCTCGGCCGAATTCGTCAAGAAAACTAACCTGTTTTAATGTCGCATTGTTCAATTTCTCTCGAATTGACTGATTCTTGAAATTAGCTTTCAATTTGTTTAAATGTTATTATTGAAACTTTTTTTTCCAATCATTTTAAAGGCATGTATCTTTTTTTGAGACACTAGTAACTCGGTCAAAAGTTCGTTGGCATTCTAAGCTTTTGTTACACTTGTCCGGGCAAATTTACTTTTAACTCCAGTTCGCTATGAGTTTTAAAGCAGCAATGGAATTCTTCATTCAATATGAACTATTTTAGGGTTTCCCGCCCATTTTCACACTTTGCTAATTCAATAATAAAACATTTTTATTCAAATTCGCATAAAACATGCAAACCTTTTCACACCCGGTTGAATTTAGCGAAAGCTCAACATGTTTCAGGGTATTCTTCATTCACGCGTGAAAAGTAAGCAGCAAATTACGTGACTTGTGCTTTGAATTTCTTGTGCTTTGAATTTCAGTCCCGCTCGGGAATTCACTTTGATGCATACGTTTACAAAAGCAACACAGTTCAATGATATTTGGAAGTTGCATTAGCAAGATATTGTGTTATAGTGATACAACAGAGTATAAAATGACATGGCTTTCGAAAAGTTTGGATTAAGGAATGTACAGCTATTTCAAAGATTGGAATGCCTGGGAAGGGAATATAAAAAAGCAGAACAGAACTGTTTCAATGTAAAGTGTCAAAGTTATAGAAGGAAATACATTTAGAACACTCGCCGATATACTACTATGTCAAAAAAAAAGATTTTTATGTAAGGACAAGTGACCAGTTTGTTAATTGTTGCAAAAATTAAAAATCATAAAATTGCAAATTGCAAATTAAATGAAAGCCTTATTCCATTGTACTTTCGTTGAAAATGACAACTGATCCTCTTACAGATTCGCCGACACTCAGTGCAAAATCGAAAATCAACAAAAGAACTGGATTTTCTTTTGCACGAGAAAGTTGCCTACACGCTTTGGTGGGTGTAAATATTAAAAAAATATCGAATGCGTTAACTGCGACCTTTTTTCAATGTAATGAACAGTCTCTCAGATTGGACGAACAAGTTGCGAAATTATGTGGGAAAACCAATATGTTATGATTCCCACACGTGATAAACAATCACAAACGAATTACAAAGTGATCAACGATCAAGAAAGAATTAGGACAATGGTTACGAACACAATTCCGATTAAAAAAAAGAAGAAGAAAAAAAGACAAATTCCAAAGAATCTGATAACACAGCAGCTAAATATTGGTGTGATCAATATTTGTTTTATCTTAGTTCTCTTTTTTTGACAAACTGATGTACGTCCATAAAAAGAATGTAAGGGAAATTTCAGCGTGTATCCGCCATTATTTCGAGGCACCCTGATGAGTTTGACGAGGAATTTGCAAAGACTGCAGGCCAAAATGTCTGGCATAGTTCTACGGTGCGTGTTATAGGGAGGGAATTTCACTTGAGCGATGTTTTCTGTTAAAATTTTGACCAAAAGGTGTATAAATATAGAGAAAAAAATACAGTCTCCCTCTAAAATCACTGCTCTGTTCTGATGATTGAGTCAGGAAAGTGAACGTCAAATAACAGACACTCACCTCGATGTAACGTTCTTGAATTCTATCACGAAGGAAATCCTCAGGACTCAGCAGATTGCGAGCTGGAAATAATACCAACGAAAATGAGTCATTGAAAATCCGCCGGGAGATATCTTGGGGGCTGTTGGGAGGCATAGCTGAATTTCACAAGTAAATCACCCCCAGATCAAAATCTCTGTCGGGCGAAATGTGATCTGGATTATTTATAGCGGAATGCGTCCTGCATGCAACGGCCCTGAACAGACCCACGCACGAGCAACAATATTTATGTCTTCTTTGAAGGATTTAATATTTTCGAATCAAACGCAGTAACTACCAAAAGAAATGCCCATATTTGTTTAGAGAAAACTGTATGCAAAAAGAACTGAAGGCCACGTAGGATCATTTACAATTGCCCGGAAAAGTACATTTAATGACAGAAACCTTGCAATGCTGTGAGTGAAGATAAGACTGGTATCAAATACCCGGTGAAAGTATTTCGCCTGATATATCGGTTGAAAACTTTGAAGGTGTTTTTAAAATTAAAAAAAAATTAGTTCAGGTGTTATAAAGCACGGAATCAAGTTACGAGATCCAACAAAATAGTGCACACGTTTTCTCTGCTTTTTCTCAATGATAGTATCCACTGAGCTGAAACTTCAACAGGTTAGTTGCGACCTTCTTAAGTTTTTAAGCCATTTTGTTGCTTCTCACGAAAAAAAGATTCAAAAGCAAATAATCCAATGTTTTCTTTTTTAAATTGCTTGCATTTGAAATTGTAGGCATCACAATGAGCATAAAATGTCTGCATTATCGAGGACAATCGATCTCATACCAAGGAAGTAGCGGCGGAAATCAGGTGGGCACCGCAGTCAAGGTACGGTCGTTACAAAAAAATAATTATGTTCCAGATTGGAAATCAGCGCACCGGTTTGACTACTAGCATCAGCCACC
This sequence comes from Patiria pectinifera, assembly GCA_029964075.1. NCBI lineage: Eukaryota > Metazoa > Echinodermata > Asteroidea > Valvatida > Asterinidae > Patiria > Patiria pectinifera. The sequence goes on along the minus strand of CM057129.1, from coordinate 2,565,599 downwards.
ATCTGTTTGTTAACCGAATAATGTCCCATATTTTTTATTATTATTATTTGTGTACCAACTGACCAAACACTTTGAAGGTATTCAACAAATACTACTATCGCCATTTCAAGAAAATATTCAACGGAATCTAAGTGGCATGCTGAGTGGAACCCTGCATGCAAACAGAGCTTGTGCTTCATATTTTAAGACGAACAGCGGACAAGGGCGGATCGGGGGGGGGGGGAGGGGACCATGCCCCCCCCCCAAAAAAAATTGTTTTTAAGTGAGGTCGCAGTAAAGGCAGGCACTGGGTACACTACCATCTTTTCGAAACAAATAATGGTTAAAGTGGTCTGAAATTTCCTCAGATCGCCACAGAGCATTTAGAATTACAAAAATTCGGGGCCCATGGTTAAGCGGGCCCTGAACCCCACGCCGTAATGTTTTGGACCCACTTTCCGGGGACCAATTTTTTTGGGGGGCTACCCCCCAAAAAATTGTGTTCAGAAAATTGTGTTCAGGGAACAGAAGGGACGAATAATGTGCACAGACATCAACGCTGTACATGATTGCTACAAATGAATCTAACTAGATAAAGCAATTTGAACTTGAATAAAACTGTGAGCATCATCACGATCCGGTCCGTTTGTATTTGCGCCTTCTATATTCAGTGACACGTTCATCCTGCAATGCTTGAATGTTTGGTGATCAAACCGGAATGGCGCACTGTGAACTCTAGCGAAATGACACAGTTTAACAACAAAGTTCAAAGGCTACTGAGTATCCACATAAATGATAGCACAAAATAAGACAGGCATGTTTGAGTTGTCTGGATTTCCTGATGAACGTTCTTCCGTGACCAACTTCCCCATAACTCTTCATCCTGAATTAGTTTGAGCGATTGCCGGAATACAATGCGAGTACATGGAATTAGGATTTCATGTTTAAAAATTAAAATGATAAATTAAACAGGGAAAAAACGTGGCAGAAAATAAGGGGGTGGTTGATCATACCTTTATACTGTTTAGGTTAAAGAGTCGAACATTCGCAAGTGCGTGAATTATTTTGAATAAGTGCGAATCCCGATCAATTTCAACTATTCTGAATCACAGCAGGGAATTTTGATGTAATGAGCTCTTTAAAAAAATGCATCCAAAGTTTGATTCAAAACCAGTCGAATCTGAACAACTTTGTTTTTGACACTGAATTATTTCGTGTATGTATAGTGTTATATCAGACAAGATATATCGTCTTAAAAAACTGAAGACGTTTTCGAAATAGTGTGCCGGTGGGCAGACTATTAACGTGTGTAAGCAACGAAATTCAGTGACAAGAACCACAAAAATAGTCCCTTTAATTTATCTGTTTTGGTCAAATGTATAGCATCAACTAAGCTAAAAGTTCAAAAGTTAGCTGTGCTGCATCATACTTAATATTTGTGAGCAATCGATCATATGTTCCTCTAACTGGTTCAAGGTTGCTTGAACTTGTAGTTATAGGAAGCACAATGAGCATACAGTTTCTGCATTTGTGGGGGAAATCGATCTCATACCAAGGAAGTAGATGCTGAAACATTACACAGGGGTGTGAAATCTCAGCTTTATAGCTGATTTCAGCTTTTTTTGTTTTGGACTTCAGCTTTTTTCCCTCACTTGCTGTGTACAAAAGTATAGGAGATTTCCACAAGTTCAGCTTTTTTACACCTTTTTCAGCTGTTTTCAGCTATTTTCAGCTATTTTTATCAGTGGTCACTCACACCCCTGATTACAGCTGGACTACCGCAGTCAAGTTACAGTCGTTCAATAAAGATTTATGTTCCGGATAGGAAATCAGCGCACCGGTTTGGCTCTAGTAAGCCACCATCTGTTTGTCAACTGAAACTTGTCTCACAAAATATTTCAGATGTGTAAAAATCTGTACCAATCACCAAAAACTTCGAAAAACAAGCCCAAAATCGATATGGCTGTTTGTCCAAATATCCAACAGAATCTCGGTGGCATGCTGAGTGGAACCCTACATGCAAATACATGAGTGAATTCATTGGGAGCTTTTGCTTCAATCTCTTCAGGCGAACAGAAAGCCTGAGCAATTTGTACAAACACCAACTCTACACATGATTTCTACAAATTCATCCAGTTAAATAAAGCAATTTGAACTTGTATAAAACTGTGTGCATCATCAATCACGATCCGGTCCGTTTGTATTTGCGCCCTCTATATTCATGACACGTTCATCCTGCTATGATTGAATGAAACTTGATGATCAAAGCGCACTGTGAACTCTAGTGAAATGGCAAAGTTGAAAGGGTACTGCTTGAGCAATAACACACAATAAGACAAGCATGTTTTTGATGTCCGGATTTCCTGAAAAACGTTCTTCCGCGACCAACTTCCCCATAACTGTTGATCCTGAATTAGTTTCAGTGATTGCCGGGAAACAATGTGAGTACATTGCACCAGAGTTTCCGTGTTTTAAAATTGAATTGATAACATTAAAATGGCAAAATGAGGAAGAATTTAAGGGGTGGCTGATCATACTTATTTTATGGGTGAGGTTATTTATAAAGGTTGGAGCTTTCGCAATAAGTCTTCTCTAAACCAAAGAAAGACACTTTTTTAAAGTATTAAAAGTGCGTGAATTTGTTTAAGCATTAATCACAATCAGTTGAAACTATTCTGAAATCAGCAGGGAACTTGAAGTTTCAAACTCTTCCAAAAACTGCAATCAGATATGACTAGAAAAAGTCCTACCTGATAGCCTTTGTTTTGACAATACAACTTTCTGTAAATGTACAGTGTGCTATCCATAGAGTGACAAGATTTCAACTTTTTCAAAAATTAAACCAGTCAGTATGTGAACAATAATTTATATTGAAGCGTGCGAAATGAAAGTAGAGGCGAAATAATGTCAGACAGGAATTCCTCATTCCGAACAACAAAACCCTGATATATTTGGGTGATCGGGTACTACCCGATCATTGTTTGGAAATGTTAAGAAATTTCTTTCTTTCTTTCTTGTTTTTTTTTCTGACAAGAATTATCTGCGACTTTTCTTCTGAACAGTACAGACTTCAAACCTTTAACAAACATAAACACTGACTCAGAGGTATACCTTTTTATACTCTGACGTCGTAATGACTCATCAGGTATTTAATTACAAGCAATTTCACTGCAAACCTCATAAACAAAATGAACAATCATGTTCACACTTTGAAATCTGATTGACTATAGATTGATGAACATTTTTGATATTCGAAGGTAAAGTCGTCTGACCTTTCCTTCCGGGGTTACTGGTAGGTCAAATTCAGGTGAATTTAAAATGCAAAAAGAAGTTGCAGAAAGACGAAACCTGATATGAACATGAACCTTAGTGTGAAGATGTGGATATTTTAGTGACGTCGTCATGACGTCATCATACATCAAATTACAAGCATTTCAGGTCAAAATTTGACAAAATAGTTTGACAGGCGCGGATCCAGAGGGTGGGGAGGGGGCCGACCCCCCCCCCCAGCCCTGCTGTGAAACATGCACACAAAATATTGCCCGTTCGCCTGTCACAACAATTTGACATTTTTTTTTTAGGAGCTTGGCCCTCCCCCTGCAAAAATTCCAGGATCCGCCCCTGTTTGAGCAATATCTTTTGTCCTAATAAACCTGAAAGTTCAGTGTTTTGTGAAGTGGCAGATTGTGCCTTGGGCGATGGGCTACAGGACTACAGGGTCATCATCTTTGGATGGAATTTTTATCCCAAAAGGTCATCGGATTATACCGCAAAAATTGAACAGACAATGAAAGATGATGAAATAAGCTGAAATTTGATGGGTGTCTCAAACACCTTGGAGAGTTGTGAGTATTTGTCCTGATCTTTACAAGTGGGGGTATTTATCACTGAGGTCCATGGCAGTTAATTTGCTGGTCTGCAGCCATAAATATTCTTTGAATTACCATAAACGTCTCAGCGACAATTCAGCATTGTGACGTCATCGAACGAAGTTAGTTATAATAGGGAGAATTTGAAACTGAATCGCATGTTGGTTCAAAGAACACGAACAAAAAGGCTACGGTTCAAAAAGGTGTGTTTGTATCAGCGATTGGCCAAAATGTGAGGCACATTTGTACAGTGAGTGTAGATTTGTACACTTCTTTTGTTCGAATGACGTTTTCTGTTTATAACTGTGACCAAAAACTTTTTACATCTAAATGAATAGAAACAAAAATACAGTCTCCCACCAAATCACCGCTTTATTACGATGCTTGAATGAAGAAAATGTCAAACAGATACTCACCTAAGCACAGTTCTTGAATTCTATCGCGGAAGCACTCCTCAACACTCGAGCCGATTGCTGGCTGCAATCAAATACCAACAAAAATATGAGTAATTAAAAATCCTCTAGGAGATAACTTGGGGGCTGGTGGGGAGGCATAACTGAATTGCAAAAGTTCTAAATGCCCCCAAAAAAAAATCTGTCGAGTGAAATCTAATTTGGTTTGATTATTCATTTCAAACAGAATGCGTTCTCCAACGGTCCTGTCTGGACTCAAGCGCGAGGAACATTCATGTCTCTCTTTGAAGGCTTTGCTATTTTTGAATCACACGAAGTAATCACACAAATAAATTATATAATTGCCGGGAAAATGTATTTATACCGATTTAATGACAGAAACTTTGCAATGCTCAAAGTGAAGAGACCGGTATCACATATACAGTTTGAATTGTTTAGTCTGATATATCATCTGGAAAAAAAATTGAAGATGTTTTTGAAATAGTGGGCAGACTATTAACGTGTGCTAGCAACGAAATCCAGTGACAATGACCAAAAGATATTCGCTTTAAGTTTTGGTCAAATGTATAACATCAACTAAGCTTAAAGTTCAAAATTTTAGTTGCACTGCATCATACTTAAGATTGTGAGCAATTGATCCTATGTTCCTCTAACTGGTTCAAGGTTGCTTGAACTTCGATCTCATACCAAGGAAGTAGTGGCGGAAACATTACAGCTGGACTACCTCAGTCAAGTTACAGTCGTTACATAAAGATTTATTTTCCGGATGAGAAATCAGCGCACAGGTTTGGCTCTAGTAAGCCACCATCTGTTTGTCAACCGGACTTGTCTCCGAAAAAAACTTAAATATTTGGTGAAAATATATTCCAACTGCACAACCAAAACATTCAAAATATTCAGCCAAATAGCAATATCGCTTTTTCAAAAAATATTAAACACGATCTAGGCAAAAGTGGCATGCTGAGTGGAAGCCTACATGGAAACATGCCTGAATTTGTCCGAGAGCTTTTGCTTCAAATGAGGCGAACAGAAAGCCTGAATAATGTGTACAAACAGGGGCGGCGGAACCGGGGGGGTGAGGGGGAGGGGGAGGGGGGGAGCGCACTTTCCTCCCAGATTTTCCCGCATTTTCCCCGATTTTCTGCGGTTATAAATGTTCCCCTCAAGATGAAAACAAAACTGCTCCTCAAACGCACACATGAAAGCACATGATCGCGCTACAAATCAAATTGACCCTCCCTTGTAATGGAACACTGCCTCTCAAAAGCACAAGTGCCCCACTGGCATTAACAAATTCAAAGGTTGTGCACCTTCTCGAGATGGAATATTACCTCTCGAAAGCACATAATTTGCCTCTCTCAATAATAAAATTGTGCCCCTCTCGAGATGGAAAAAAACGCAACAGTGTCCCTCTCTTGATAAAAACAAATGGTCTGTCTACATAACTAGTCAAATTCAAGGGCGGACCCAGAGAGTTTACTGCAGGGGGCAGAGGGTGTGCGGTGTGCCGAAGGCCCAAGGACGGATCCAAGGGAGGGGGCAACTGGGCTATGCCTCCCCTGTTGACAAAAAAGGAGCCACTACGTACACCACCATCTTTTCATGAAGAAAATTGTTCAAGTGGTCAGTAACTGCCTTAGATCGCACCATAGAGCATCTAGAATCCATTTTCCCCAGGGGCCCTTAAGCGAACCTCATCACACCATGAATTTGTAGACCCACTTTTTGAGGGATAAACTTTATTGCCGCCCCCCCCCCTCCAAAAAAAAATGTGTTCTGGATCCGCCATTGCGGAGGCCGAAGGAGTCTCACTTTCACACCGACGGATGGTGCTCCATTTTCTGGATTAGTGCCCCCTTTTTGAGTTGCCCCCACCCCCAGTTTGAAGAGCGTTCCGCCGCCCCTTTGTACAAACATATACTGCTATGTACATCAAATTCGAACTAGCCAACTGAGCCCATTAGCTCGGTGGTCGAGTGGTAAGAAATCTGCACTAGAAAGCAGGAGGTCGTGGGCTCGAGTTCCACCCGAGTGATTTTGTTCCAACTTTCACTCGGGAGGCAACACACTGTGTCTACAGTGTGTAAACGTCGTGAGGGGCAAAACCAAATTTGATGGTGACTGCTCTATGTTCCGACACCCCTATGTTCCGACAACCTAGATTGTGTTACTCCCGGTTAGGGTTAGGGTTAGGGTTAGGGTTAGGGTTAGGAATAGGAATATGTGCAGTCGGAACATAGGGATGTCGGAACATAGAAGTGTAACCAATTTGATTGATTTACACTCTTAAAAAAACTGCAGTGAAATTTTGAACAGCCGGTTTTTTTGGCAATAAAAACGTCCATAAAGGTGACTTTATAGTATGCTATCCATATCGACTAGAATCAAAACGATTTTTGTTTTCAAGAACTAGAGAAACTAGTCAGTAGGTTGACAAGTTATTTTTGAGAGTGCACAATGTAAGTAGTAGCGGAAATATTGCCAGACAGGAATTCCTCATTGATATTGCCTTGAAATTTGACCTCACAAAACCGTGGTATGCATCCGCACCAACTGTTTACATTAAGAGCTGAAATGAAATAGCTCGATAATTTACAAAAAGTGTTTGAAATTAACTCGTTCAGACGGGCTTAGTGCATGTTATGCACAAACAAAGCCCGTCTGAACAAGTTAATTTCAAACACATTTGTAAATTATCGCGATACTTTATCAACTCCAAAGTGGTCGTTGGGAAAATGCACAACTTCTGGATCGGAATTAGCGCGCTGGCTTTGCTGCTAGCAAACGTGTATCAGAGTCATAGTAAAAAGAAATTGAACATTTGTTCATAATTTTTTTTTGAGTCCTCAAGCTTCCACATTTCACAAGCACACAAAGACGAGGAAATATCAAGCCTACCACCGCGCTCGTTGTTTGAAAAATCATTGAATCAGCAACATTCAACAAAATCTGAATCCCGCATTGATTCAAACACATTGGGCAAAAGACAACAAATGTCTTCAGAAGAAAAAGGTTTTGTTTCAAACACTCACCGAGCAAAATCTTGTCCTTGCAGTCAGTTCTCTCTCTGGTTGTCGTCCGAAGGTGTTGATGACCTGTGGTTGATGTGAAGGGTGGACGGCCCCACATGTCTTAAATAGTGCCATCGATTTCCTGAGCAGTGACTAAAAACTCGGACCTGAATTCTGATTGCATGGCTCCTGTGCGCTGTCAATCACACATCACCGACTCGCTTCATATTAATGATATGAAAGCAATGTTAATGTCGTTGAAGCTATAAAGTCACCATAAAAACTAGTCACCGAGATTGAAATGGCCGCTTCTTATTGGTGGATATTGTATGGATGTCGGTGACACATCCAAACATGGAATTTATGATTGACACACACAACCTGTCAGTCACAGACCACTCACTTGTGGTCACCGACTTGTCGTCACCGACTTGTCACCGACAAACTGTGATTGGTGGACAGACAAGTGACGTATACACCGGCCGTGATTCATTCAATGTACAGTTGGCGCTTCAGTCTATTAAATTGTGTGAATACATTTTGGATTATATGAGGAATTAAATCGTACTCAAGCCAGCGGAGAAACTTGGGTTTTACTTAGGGTAGGGCACCTGGGGTGTGTTATTGTTTTCAAAGGCTGCACTAAATGCAAAATAAACGTATTATATATTAAAACAGTTAATGTTTTACTTCAGGTTTTCAAAATGGGGCGGGGGGGGGGCTGGGGCCGGCTTCCACAGGGGGTGGGGGTATATGCCCCGTGTCCCCGTAGTTATGCCCCTGAGGTAGGCTTTGCTCCTTGATTGGGACTTTGAGGAAATAAAATACAGTTAAATAAACTTCCATGAACTTTACGTATCATACACGGCCCATGTATAATCGTGGCCTTCTAAATGTGGAAAAGGTTTTTACACTTTAATACCTCCCAGTTAGAATAATCATTTCCAGAAATGTTAGAATGCATGACCGGTGATGATGGACCTAAAAATCAAACGTTCACTACTTAAAATAATGACACAGTTCCAAAAAAACATGTAAAGTGATTTAAGATCCCCCATATCAACGAGAAAGGCTTGTATGGAACGACCAGATTTCCTACATTTGCTAGTTCGTGGCCTCCGCATAGCGCGCACAATTCACCCTGAACTAGCCCTGGTGATATCCGGACAAATCACACCAGAGTTTGCCATTCTGTATTGCGAACCACCTCGATTTATAATAAGCTCTGAAGCAAAGACGTATCGACGATGGGGGTGGGTGGGATAGTTGAACGACCACATGCCCCCCTTCCCCCTCCCCTCCCCCATACCAGTGGGACCATACCATACAAGTAAATGACAAAGCCACTTGTCTGATTATAGGGGCCTTACATGGCTTTGTTCCGAACCGGGCACGAAGCCTATGTTTACAAAACCACCGAAAGTCACCGAGGTCATGAGACATACCGGGGTTTCCCAAACTCCGGCTTCGTTCCGTAAACCGGTTTCGGGCATGGGGTTTGCAATAAAGCTGGATCCGGTATTGGAGTGAAGCTAGGATTTGGAAAACCTCGCTTGTAGCTCACTCGACGTGTGTCTAGTCTCCGTTCAAAAGGCTCGCTGTTTCGCCACTCGGTTAACTACCGGCGCTAGTCAGGGTGACATTGTGGAAAGGGTACAGTTAGGCCTCTTGACCAGCAGAGGCAATCTCTTGTCAATATTTGCGGAACCACCAACTTGGAAAGTTTGAAAAACTGGGGTGGAGGGGTGGGGTGGACGCCAACTGACTATTGAGGGCACTGTTATGAATTGCACAGACTTGCAATCTCTCCTGCTGTTCCCCGAGAGATTATACTGTTCGATCCAGCCGTGTGACAATGGAACAGCACATCTGTGTAATCATTTCACATGGAATTTAAACATTTTAAAATTTGAAATTCAGAAGGAAAAAACTCCAGAGTTTAAATTGTCGTTGGCATTGAAGCATTGGGACATGATGATCATAAATTTTGACCAAAGTACGGTCCATGGTTTTGGTCAGATGAGTTCGCTAAGACAGGACTAAGGTTAAGGTCCACTAAGGTTTGGGTCAGGTGAGCCCGCTAACAATTAAAGGGACCACGTAAAGTGATTTAAGATCCCCCGCCCCCCCCCCCCCATATCAACGAGAAAGGCTTGTTTGGAACGACCAGATTTCCTAAGTACATTTGCTAGTTCGTGGCCTCCGCATAACGCGCACGATTCACCCTGAACTAGCCCTGGTGATATCCGGACAAATCACACCATAGTTTGCCATTCTGTATTGCGAACCACCTCGATTTATAATCTCTGAAGCAATGACGTAGCGACGATGGGGGTGGGTGGGATAGTTGAACGACCACATGCCCCCCTTCCCCCTCCCCTCCCCCATACCAGTGGGACCATACCATACAAGTAAATGACAAAGCCACTTGTATGATTAGGGGTCTTACATGGCTTTGTTCCGAACCGGGCACGAAGCCTATGTTTACAAAACGACCGAAAGTCACCGAGGTCATGGGACATACCGGGGTTTCCCAAACTCCGGCTTCGTCCCGTCAACCGGTTTCGGGCATGGAGTTTGCAATAAAGCTGGATCCGGTATTGGAGTGAAGCTAGGATTTGGAAAACCTCGCTTGTAGCTCACTCGACTTATGTCTAGTCTCCGTTCAAAACGCCTCGCTGTTTCGCCACTCGGTTAACTACCGGCGCTAGTCAGGGTGACCTTGTGGAAAGGGTACAGTTAGGCCTCTTGACCAGCAAAGGCAATCTCTTGTTAATATTGGCGGAACCATCAACTTTAAAAGTTTAATCAACTTACGAAATGTCGATTCCATGCAACAGATATTTCTTGAGTTATTTTTTGAAGCCCAGTGTGTTGTTTTTGTGTCATGAAAGTTGACTCGAAATCGCCATTTAGTTTTCGTGCTTAACACACTACAGTTTTTGGGTATATTAATTTAAGTTTTTAATGATTTCTCTCCAAATTCGAACTGGTTGTGTTACATATAACGTCCAATCAGGAGGTATAATTTCACTCCAATACATCAATGTTTTGTTGAGTTATTGTCTCCACAAACAGGGTATTGCTTTTGTTACATGAAGGTTGACTCAAATTCGCCTTGTATTTTCCGCGTTTTCACGCCACACTGTCTTTGCTATATTTTTATTATTGGGGAACGATTCATATCCAAATTCGAGAGATTTGATTGATATATCACGTTAAATCACTATGGAATATTTCAATGCAATCCATCAAACATTTCTTGAGTAATCGTCTCCACAACGAGTAGGTTTTGTTTTTGTTCCATGAACGTTGACTTAAATGCGTCTTCTATTTTTCGTGCTTAAATCACTTATTCTTTTGGTTATATTTTTTCATGGATTTATAATTGCTCTCCATATTCAACGTCTTTGGGTATTTCTTGAGTTGTTGTTTGGAAACCGAGTGTGTTGTTTTTGTGTCACGAACGTTGACTTCAGTTAGGTGTCTCGTGTTGACAACAATTTTTTTACGGGGGTGACCTCTATTTGTGAAGCGCGCCCTCTTTTGAAAGAAAATTAAAGCTGACTTAATGAGGCAGTTTTTCTCCGTTTTAACACAACGCATTTTTTTGCTATATTCTTTTTATTACTAGACAATTCCTCTTCATTTTTCACAGATTTTTGTAATCTACAACATTTAATCAATTTACGAAATGTCAATTCCATGCAACATGTATTTCTTGAGTTATCTTCCGGAAACCGAGCGTGTTGTATTTTTGTCATCAAATAAGTTCACTCAAAACCGCCAGTTATTTTTTGCGGTGAACACACTACATTTGCGGGATATATTAATTATATTTTTTAACTATTCCTCTCTAAATTCAAAAGTGTTGTGTTATCTATGACGACCAATCAGGAGATATAATTAAAATAACTAGTTTTCGTGTGGCGTAGGTGTCACACGATTTTCTGGAGGCCGTGACTTCACTTTGGATGGGCTTTGTCCGTGTTACTGAAATTATATTGCCGCCGATAATCTGTGTGTTTTCTCTCAATATTTATCATGCTTGTGTTGACTGTCTTGCTCAACCTTATAGGAAAAAATCCAATGCAATATAACAAATATTTTTGAGTTATTGTTATTAATAGTAAGGACGATTTTATGGACACTGTGTCTTCAATTGGGGATGCAGTTTTGCAGGTGTTACAAAAAACATATTGGCGCCGATAATCTCTATTTTGTCTGTCAGTATTTAACAAGCTTGCGGTGCCAGTCATGCTTAACGTACAACTATATAGTATTGAGTAAAAAGTGATTTCTACAAAATTCATAGAACAAGAAAGAAAATGAGATCGAAACATTTTAATGTTTTAAACGTGAAAAATATTATCCAAATGAAGCAACGTTCATGGCAAAAAAGTCATAACTCCTTTTCGAGAAGAGAAGTTCCCAAAATGTTCCTTTGTTTCCTCTTTTTCAAGGACATTTGACCCAAACTCTTTCCAACTACTCTTTGCTTTCTGATTGTCTCGCACAGAGACCGCTGTACCCATGCAGCGGTTTAATCTTTCAATAGAGGGCGCACCACATGCACAGTGGTCGCTACTGCTTCTTCTTCTTGCGTGTGAAAACATAAACAAAGAGGTAGTTAGATCTCTGGGTGCTTGCTGAGAAGCCACTCTCGGGTTGCTGCATCAACATCAACATCGATCAGGCCTTGGTACTCATTTGGGGGGCGATAGAGGGGGCACTCGGAGATGATGTGGTCAGCAGTCTGCTGCTCCGCTCCACATTCGCAAGCTGGGCTCTGGGATAGGCCCCACCTCCACATGTCAGCATTGAAACGCCCGACCCCGGTGCGGAGCCTGTTTAGTTTAACCCATGCCTGTCGTGGGAGATCAGATCCTGGGCAACTTCTGGATGGTACAGGAATGTATCTATGCAGATGGTGAGGGGATGACTGCCACTTCTGTGTCCACATCCTGGCCATCCAGTGGGCCTTTGACTCAGTGGGTTGGATAGTTGACAATAGATCCTTTCCACTTGAGGCAAAGGGGCACCGGGATTTGAGTCTGGGTTGTGTCTGTTCCCTGCTGATAGCTTGGTGGAGGAGGTGATCTGGATCCATGGCGCGTCGGGCCAGCGCCATGCTTGCTGCCTGCCTACGGAGCTCAGCTGGTGGGATGCCTGCAAGCACAGGGAGCTGCTCAACTGGTGTGGGTTGTAAGCATCCAGTGATTGTGCGCAGGGTGCAGTTAAGGCTCACATCTACCAGGCTGGTGTGTCTACTCCTACTCCATGCTGGTGCACAATACTCAGCCGGCGTGTACACAAGTGCCAGGGCAGAGGTGCGGAGTATTGATGGACTTGCTCCCCATCCTGTGCCCACGAGTTTACGGATGAGAGCACTGCGTGCCATGACCTTGTCTCGGAGTCCGGCAAGATGTTGTCTGTAGGAGAGTGTCCTATCCAGCTTGACACCAAGATATGTGGTTGTTGTCTGGAAGTCCAAGCGCCTCTTGTTGATGTACACATCCAGCTCACGTTTTGCTTCCTTGTTGTTCAGATGGAAGGCTGTAGAGACTGTCTTACCCTCACTCAGCTTCAGTCGCCACTGTCTCAGGTATAGGGCCAAGGTGCTCATGTCCTGGCTCAGGGTGCTTTCAATCATCTTCCGCTCTCTGTGTGTTGTCAGGATGGCCAGGTCGTCGGCATATCCGTACTTCTTAGAGATTGTATCAGGGAGGTCGTGGATGTACACGTTGAACAGCATTGGAGCCAGGACGGATCCCTGTGGCTACTGCTAACACGCAGAGTCAACACGAACTGGTATTGACTAAAAAGAATACACTCATGGTTCGGGCAATATCTCATGTAATACTGAACGTATTACCTCAGTATTTCGTTGAGTAATTGTTAAAAATGTGTTACGATCGCCAGTACCATTTCAAGTGAATTCGTCAAAGAACAAAATAATGTGAGCAAATAAACAACTTAGTGTGTTAAACCTGAAAAATACATTCCGAATGAATGACATCGTAAATGACAGAAAATACTATATGGTTCGGTGGATAAGTCACAATTTACGAATTGTATTTTAGTGAAATTCCGACCAACAATTCTTCATAATGTATCACATTCAGGAGTTTTCATGGGAATTTGTTGAACAAGAACGAAAACGAGATTGAAACAAGATAGTGGACTGAAGTCGGTGCGCGGTGAGCAGTGTTTGTTTACTGAGCGCGCCCTCTTATGGAAGAAATTGATGCATGCAATAAAAATAACACGGAGTGTCCTCACAATGCTAATTCCTTCAATTGTTTTACATTCATTCGTTGGCAGTTCCTATCAATTTTCAATATGCTCTATCTTGTCAAATATCATGGCAAAATATTAGAGGAAATTTCATTTCAATGAAATGTGTTTATCTTGAGTACAAAAAACTGTTGTTGAGGCAGAGAAAACGATATTTTTTATTCTCAATTTTCTACCTTGTTTGTCTTTTTTTCATGACCAATTATCTAGCCAGAGTTCAATTCAATGTGTCTCTTTATTTTTTGAGATATCTAGTGTCTACCTGGACTATCGTTTCTGTGCAAAAGTGAGGCAAATGTTCTGTTTGGACTGTGACTGCAGCCTATAGCCAAGTTTTTCTCCGTGTTGACGGAGGACACTGCTGATATGGGGAGAAAAACAATATTTTGTCTCAATCTTCTGTCTTGTTTGTCTATTTGTCATGACCAGTCAGCTAGCTAAAATTCAATTCGATGCATCACTTAATTTTTATGATAGCATGTCCAGCTTGACTATCGTATCTGTGCAAAAGTGAGGCAAATGTTATGTTTGGGCTGCGTCTGCAGCCCATCGCAAAGTTTTTTCTCCGTGTTGCGACACAAGACACTGTTATAGAAGAGCAAAACAATATTTTGTCTTAATTATCCGTCTTGTTTGTCTATTTTTCTCAACCAGTCATCTGGCAACAAATCTATTCGATGCATCACTTAATTTTTGTGATAGCGTGCCAGCTGGACTATCGTTTCTGTACAAGTGAGGCAAATGCTATGTTTGGACAGCATCTCCAGCCCATCGCCAAGTTTTTCTCTGTGTTGCGACACAAAACACTATTGAGGGAGACAAAAAATGTCGCCTCAATCTTCTGTCTTTATTGTCTACTTTCCATGACCAATCATCTGGCCACTATTCGACGCATCACTTAATTTTTGAAATAGCTTGTCCAGCACAGTACATCTATGATTGCGAATGAAGGATATGTTTTGTTTATGAGACTATAGCATTACACTTCAAACCACCTTTCATCATATCAATCCAAAAATTGTTAACATTTTAATTGACCTTTCAAAATAAGGTGTCATTTTTTGCGACAGTCAAATGCACACTACATTGTTTCTTTTCATTGAAAAGTTCAGGCTTTTAAAGAAGCTCTACCCGCATTGTTTGTTATACTCGATTAAACAATGTACCCTCTTGATTTTTTATTTCGCTGTCGGACGTTTCACGCCGTCAGAGAAATTTTTTTATAAGCTTTCTATTTTAGATTCGCGGGATTTATTGGGATCTTAAAGGGAATGTACAACATTTGCTTTTGCTGCAATTTTCAGAAATAAATGTGTCATACCCCCCAAAATTGCCATTATTTTAATTTGTTGTATGACTAGAACAAGTCTATTGTTTTCAAGGTGGTTATGCTGCCTTATCAAATTTCTTCTTCTTGTACCCTCTGTGGTGTTGCCCTGTGTCAGGCATGGTTCACATGTATTATGTAAGACAATGTGGGGGGCAACAGCCTGGCCTGGAGTGATGGGTTGTTTGTGCGCGGGTGCGGCATTCCTTTCCTTGCTCTGGTGTAGAGTACATCACTCTCCTTGCCCTGGACTGGAATCACCGCTGTTACACTTTCATTATTTTGTAAACCCATCATTTTCCTGGCACAGGTAAGTTTTCCAAATTTGTCTTCATTCAAGTATTTATTTATCACTAGTATATAAGTTCATTAGTGAACTGTTATTTGTCTTTTGAGTATTTTCAGAGGATATTTACTTTTCATTCTCTTTTCATTCTTAACTTCCTTGCTTGATGATGAGTCGATAGTTATTTTCTACTATGAAACTTATTTGAACGAGTTCTTTCCTTTGTACATATTGATTGTGTCTGATTCCAATTCATGCTGTCGTTACAATATTCTGCTCTATATTTGAATGGATCTTTATGACTTTTGTTATGAAAGTTATCTTGAGTCGATCACCTCCATTGGTCCATGGATTCAGTTTATTCCATGAAAGATACTGTATGATCTGATTTATCTATATTTCATTTTGGACTGTTTGGAGTTTCTGAATGATAATTAGAAAGATTGAAGTTGATGAAGATATATGTTCAACCTATGGCTTTTAACTTTTCAAGTTGATGCTGATTTATGATTTCTCATCATAGGGTTGCTTGAACATGTTGAAACTTACTTGAACTTTTCTTATTTATTGATTGCTGAAGCTGAATAGTTATTTTATTCTTTAGATAAGTTGAGCATTTCCTTTTGATTAGATCAGATATAACTTGATGTTTAACAGATGTCTGAGACTTGTATGAATCGTGCCAATTCTGAATTATGACAATTCATTCATTGGAGGAATTGGTTTGTTGAATCGCTATAGATTTGAGTCTAATAGTTTGCNCCTTTAACTGTAAGTGTATTTAGCCTTTGATTTAACCAACACATTTTTGTATTATCACAGTCACTAGTACAGTTCTGCCACTTTAAGCTAGCCTGACCACGTGTGGGTCCAGCCGCTCTGTTTATCTGAGACATTCTAGCACTGATCTTATCTTGTAATCTTGTGTGCAAGACTCTGTCCATGGTCCAGACCAGGCCCGATTGTGTGAAAGTTTTGGTTGACCTTGGGTACACTGTAGATTGCTCATTTCGTATGCACGAGAATTTACTGTTGTTTTATCATCATCCACCTGTTGTAGGCTAGTCGCACTGTGCTCGTTGTTTATCTTTACTTTAGAACTTAAGCTTGTGTTTTGGTTATCTCAGCGTGAGCCCAGATTAATGAACTGTGGGAATAGTTTCAGTGTTTTGGTTTTTAAGAAGGATTTTAATGATCTTCTTCTGATGACCATAGTTATTTTTAGGTTAAGTTTATAATATATTTTAGTTGATATTCTTTTGTTTATTTTTATAGACTTAGTTGTTTAAAATAATTTAGTTAATTATGAAGTTCCTTTCCTTGCTCTGGTGTAGAGTACATCGCTCTCCTTGCTCTGGACTGGAATCACCGCTGTTACACTTTCATTATTTTGTAAACCCATCATTTTCCTGGCACAGGTTCTCCTGCCGTTTGTCATTTTGGACGAGGACGAGACCTGTGCATTACTACTTCTACCACTTGTGGAGCTGAGTGACGATTTTCTGTTCCGCTTTTCTCCAAATCACCTTTTCATCTCATCACACCCATGGCCGTCCCTTGACGAGTTGCGTCCTTCCGGAAGTTGCAGTCGCTAGTTTCCCGCCTGCTGCAGTCCTTTGATCTCCCCTTCTTCGCTGATGTTTTAATTCGCGCTCCGTGAACTTTGTTCTTTTTCGCCAACTTTGTACTCGCGCGTTCGTGGACGTGACTGGATTTGAATCGTCGGTCATCGCTGGATCTGGACAAGACCGCGGGAGACGCAACTGCGAACAACTTATCCTTTTCTTGCATTGTATAAATTGTTGTAATCTGTGCATTTTCATTTGTGTTTACATATCCACTTTCTTTGATTTTTATTTTGTTTTGACTTCAAGTTGAAGAGTGTTTGAGTGATTTGAATTAAAACTCCTTTTTAATTCGAGCTGTAAATACACCTATTTCTGTACATTTGTATTCCTTTGATTATTTTGTCGACTGAACCGGTTGGATTATATCATTGGGGTTTTTCCTAACTGGAATAGACCCCGCGACAAAATTGGAGGCACCACCCGGATTTAGGTTATATTGCTAATCAAATTTATTAGCAACCACAGTTCACAATTGCTCATACACTCTATTCTTTTGCTGTTGTATTACATTTTGTTTTGTATTGAGTTTGTAAGAACAGTTCTCTTTTCTTTTGGCTGTTATTTTGTTGAACCATGTCTGACACAGAATTTAAAGATGCTTTAGAGGATTTCTTAAAAGTCCATGGTAAGACAATGGAAGATTTGTCCACTACTCCGTCTAAACCCACTACATCAGACCAGCCTGTGCCCAAAGCGGTGGGAGAAGCGGTGGTGAAGCATGTCGTATCTTCATCATCCACACACCGGCGGCGGCTTCGACTGTTCTCTGGCAAGTCCCCCGTACCATCCGGCGAGTTTGACTATGAAAGCTGGAAGAGGCCAGCACGCCAGCTGGTCGAGGACTCGAACATCTCTTCGTCAGAGAAGCTGAGCCGAGTAATCGAATCGCTTCTCCCACCGGCGAGCAACATCGTGTGGGCACTGGGGAAGGAGGCCACAGCCGAAGAATGCTTGGACGGTCTCGAGAAAGCATATGGTGTAACCGCTGATGGCGACGAGCTGTACTTGCGATTCAGCGAATGCTTCCAGCGACCAGTAGAGGCAGCCTCCGAGTACCTGGTACGATTACAGGAGCTGCTGACCCGGGTGCAGGATACAGGTGGTGTGAATTCTGATCGCGTCGACAATGTCCGCATCCAGCAATTCACCAGGGGCTGCCTTTACCATGAACCACTGCTGATGAAGCTTGACCTGAAGAAGCGCCCAACTCCTCCCAATTTCGTTTCTCTCCTGCAAGAAGTGCGGCTTGAGGAGCAGAGAGAACGTGAGAAGGAGCAGAGAAGGGTTGGCGAGCAGAAGGTGGTGACGAAGCGAGTGGCTGTTGTAGCCGAGACGACCCCCATCCCAGCAGATGAGGTGAAGCAGCTTCAAGAAGCTGTAGCTCTCCTTCAGCAGCAGTTGGCTGCAGTTCAGACAGCGGATTATCACCATGGGATCTCTGCAAACCCGGGCCAACAGAAGTCTAGCTGGTCACGCCCGCATCCACACAATCGTCAAATGCAGAAGCCGAGAGCAAGACATCCGCTGATCTGCTTCAATTGTGGACAGCAGGGGCATCGTCTAACCGAGTGCGCAAACGAAACCAACGCACCACTGGTTCAACAGCAGATGGCCTCGAGGTGTAAGCCCGCTTCCACTTCGGGAAACGAAGGTGGCCGCCAGTAGCGGGACGACCTGCGGCCAAGAGTATACCAAGTCCCATAAGGCGAGAAGAATCCAAGACGTCAACCCTCTGCCTCAGCATGAGCAGTAACCCCCTCCAAGGGCTACCGAAGAAGCTGGTGGGCAACCCAGCCATCCTTACTGCTGAGATAGAGGGTACTCAAGTCCCATGCCTTATGGATACTGGGTCCCAGGTAACGTGCATCGCTGAGTCCTTTTACAGGACTCATCTTCGTCATCATCCACTACAGCCCATCACCAATCTTCTTGTGGTGGGAGCTAGTGGACAATCGGTGCCTTACCTGGGGTACATAGAGGTGAAAGTGCGATTCACAAAAGAGACGGCTGGAGTTGACATGGAGACCACGACGTTGGCACTGGTCACCCCCAGCCGAGATGGCAGCAACCGAGCACCTCTCCTTCTAGGCACGAACACCAACATTGTCGGGAGGCTGTTGGAAAGCTGCAAACAAGAGGCTGGCCCAAACTTCCTCCAGAAGTTACAGGTAACCAGCGCTTGGGTGGCAGCCTACCGCCAGATTGAAGCTTCTGCCATGTCGACTAGGCCAGACGGCAAAGCATCCGATGTTCAGCTTCTGAGCGGTCCTGTGTCAATAAAGAGGGGCAACCATGTAGAACTGCAAGGTTCCATTCAGAATTCATTCCCGGCAGAGGCAGTCATTATGGTTGAGTCTGATGAAGGTTGTTTTTCTCCTGGTGGTCTGGTCGTCCAACGGACAGTAGACGTCATTTCCCCAAATTCTGGAAGCAAGGTGGCAGTGATGGTGCGGAATGAGTCCGAGCATGATATCATTCTCCCAGAAGGTATCACCATCGCCCATGCATATGCTGTGGAGGTGCTTCAGTCTCTACACCCAGATAAATTAGAGGGAAAAGTCACATCCCCTAGACATCAGGCCAGTTGCGCGAATATTGAGGTCCCAGAGGAGCAACCACTTGAATTTGACTTCAAGGGTTCCCCAATTCCAGAAGAGACCAAAGAACGGGTCATCCGGCTCTTACGGGAGAGGTCGCAGGTGTTTTCCAGAGGGGATTTGGACATTGGCTGCACTTCAGCAGTCAAACATCAAATCCACCTCTCTGACGACTCCCCCTTCCGTGTGAGGTCACGGAACATCGCCCCCGCAGACTACTTAGACGTGAGAAGACATCTGAGGGAGCTGATGGACCGTGACATTATCCGCCCTTCTGAAAGTCAGTTTGCTTCACCTATTGTGGTCGTCCGGAAGAAGAATGGCGATGTGAGGTTATGCATCGACTACCGCAAGTTGAACTCGAGGACCATCAGGGACCAATACACCATACCTAGGATCGAGGAGACCCTCCACGCTCTAAATGGTGCCCAGTGGTTCACGTGCCTGGATCTCAAGTCCGGGTATTACCAGATAGAGCTGGAGGAGGTCGACAAGGCCAAGACCGCCTTCTGGTGTCCCCTGGGGTTCTTCGAGTTTAACCGGATGCCACAGGGCATCACAAACGCCCCAGCGACCTTCCAGAGGCTTATGGAGAAGTGTGTGGGAGATCTGAACCTGATGGATGTAATGGTGTACCTGGATGATCTCCTCATCTTCTCCAAAACTCTGGAAGAGCATGAGCAGAGGTTGATGGAGGTTCTGAGCCGTTTGCAGGAGTTTGGTCTCAAACTCAACCACGCAAAATGCCAGTTTTTCCAGACCTCTGTCAAATGCTTAGGCCACGTGGTGTCGAGGGATGGAGTCAGCACCGATCCAGACAAAATCAACGCGGTTAAGTCGTGGCCCACCCCAACAAATGCCCGAGAGTTGAAGTCCTTTTTAGGATTCACGGGCTACTACAGGAGGTTTGTGGCGAACTATTCATCCATTGCCCGACCCCTAAACCAACTGACCGCCGGATGTGACCTTACTAAGAAGAGATTCAAAAAGGGGAGGAAACAGAAGGCCAACTACAGAAGTGCCACCGAACCCTTCGGGGCCCTATGGACACCACACTGCCAGGATGCCTTTGATGCCCTGATTGAGAAGCTGACAACTGCTCCGGTCCTGGGGTTCGTGGACTACAACTCCCCCTTTCTGCTTCACACAGATGCCAGCATCACCGGCCTTGGGGCAGCACTCTATCAGGAGCAGGAAGGAAGGTTGAAGGTCATCGCCTACGCCAGCCGAGGTCTGTCAAGAAGCGAGGCCAACTACCCTGCCCACAAGCTTGAGTTCTTGGCGCTAAAGTGGTCGGTGACTGAGAAGTTCCATGATTATTTGTATGGCGGTAACTTCAAAGTTTTGACGGATAATAATCCGCTGACCTACATCCTGACGTCTGCCAAACTCGATGCGACTGGGCAGCGGTGGTTGGCTGCCCTTGCCAACTACAACTTCAGCATTCAGTACCGGCCGGGTTCGAAGAACGCAGATGCCGATGGCCTGTCTAGACGTCCGCAAGATGTTCCGCCCCAAGACGAAGAATCCATTGATCACGACAAGCAGATCCAGCAATTGCGTGATAGAGTTCTGGAAGGTGTTGATGTGAATCTAGATGTGCCGACCGTGTTCAGCATTTGTCAACAGGTAGTTGAAGTACTAGGGGATGACCACACTCCTACCTGCGCCCTGTTGGAGACTATCACGGATTGTACAAGTGCTGTACCTGATGACCTTTCCAGTGTTGAGCTACCAGACCATGACTCTATTTCTGGTCTGACCACCAGTGATTGGGTTGGTTTGCAGAAGGGTGATACGGAAATAAGGTTCATGGTCGATTGCCTCAAGAGAGGAGCACAGCCATCAGCGGAGGAACGGTCCACACTGTCAGACGGGATCAAGATCTACTTGCGACAGTGGAAGCATCTGGTTCTAAAGGATGGGGTTCTTTACCGAGAGAGTGCAGGTCAGGGAGAGTTGCCGAGACAACAACTGGTTTTACCCAAAAGCCAGCGTTACATCGCTTTTGATGGGGTACATGACCAGATTGGACACCTGGGCTATGAGAGAACCCTGGACCTAGCCCGAGCCCGCTTCTACTGGCCCCGAATGGCTGAAGACATCGAGAAATTGTGTCAGATGTGCCCCCGGTGTCTCCGTCGGAAGCAGAAAGTGACGAGAAGAGCACCATTGGTCTCCATCACCACTACCCACCCCATGGAACTGGTGTGTATGGACTTTCTTTCTCTGGAGCCCGACAGCAAGAATACCACCAACATTCTAGTGATCACCGACCATTTCACTCGATACTCACAGGCGTACCCAACTAAGGATCAGAAAGCCAGGACAGTAGCAAAGGTGTTGTGGGAAGAGTTTTTCATTCACTACGGGTTCCCCGAGCGCCTCCATTCGGATCAGGGTCGAGACTTCGAGGCTGGCTTGATTAAAGAGCTATGCCAATTGGCTGGCATTAGGAAGTCCCGAACTACGCCATACCATCCCCAGGGGAACGGGCAAGTTGAGAGATTTAATCAGACTCTCATCAGTATGCTCGGGACTCTGGATGCTGAAAAGAAGAAGAATTGGCGACTCCATGTACGCCCCCTTGTCCATGCATATAACTGCACCAAGAACAACGCTACGGGAATGTCACCCTATTCACTGATGTTTGGTCGTGAACCCCGTCTACCCATCGACTTGCAGTTCGGCATCAACAACCCACCTAAGAAGGCAATCTCGCATCACAAATACATCCAAGACCTGAAGGATCGCCTGAGACGTGCTCATGAAGTGGCGGCTGCACAAGCTGCCAAAGCTGCAAGCTACAATAAGGAGCGCTATGACAAGAGGGTCCGTGACCAAGCCCTGGAAGTCGGCGACCGAGTTCTAGTGAGGAATGTAGGCCTCACTGGTAAGCACAAGTTGGCTGATCGCTGGACAACCACTTCCTACCATGTAATTAGGAGGATCGCCGATGACATGCCAGTGTATGTGGTGCGACCAGAAGATGGTGGGCCAGATAGGACTCTGCATCGTAACATGCTGTTACCTTGTGGGCATCTTCCTGATGCCCAACCCGAGATACAACTCACTCCACCTAGCCCTCCTCCGAGGGTTGCACCACGCAGACCCCCTAGACGGAAGGATGCTCCCCGCAGCTAGATCCAATGATGTGCCTCTCTTCAGAGACAGTGAGTCGGAGTCATCAGTGCCCACGGTGACAATTGAGAACAGGATTCGCCCGATACCAGCTCCGAGGAATGGATGCGATAGTGCCAGCGACGGGGGATCAACAAGTGGACAGTTAGATCCAAATGCCGCAGTGTTCACCCCTGCAGAACCAGTCACGGATCCGGCACTGTCTGAACCTCAGCAGGAAGACCCCCCAGAGAGTTCTGCGTCCGAGCCCCTCCCCGTTGTTGCTGCTGAAGATCCGGCTGAACCAGTTCCCAGCCCTGTCCCCTCAGCAGAAGCCCCTTCCGAATCTGACTCTCTATCTTCAGATGAATCAACGACTGAGGACTCTCCTGCTACCCCAGAGCGAAGAGGTCGATGGCCAGTCCGTCGCAGACAGCCACCGAACCGCTTTGGGTATGGTCGAGTGGGTAAATCGAGTACCAAGCTGATGGAAGAACAAATGGCTGTCCGAAAGCAGTTTCTTACCATGGTTCAGTCTTGCTTTTTGCACATATAATTTCCTATGTGTTGACACATTGAAATGTCATGTCGGGACGACATGATTTAAAAAGGGGAGAGTGTCATACCCCCCAAAATTGCCATTATTTTAATTTGTTGTATGACTAGAACAAGTCTATTGTTTTCAAGGTGGTTATGCTGCCTTATCAAATTTCTTCTTCTTGTACCCTCTGTGGTGTTGCCCTGTGTCAGGCATGGTTCACATGTATTATGTAAGACAATGTGGGGGGCAACAGCCTGGCCTGGAGTGATGGGTTGTTTGTGCGCGGGTGCGGCATTCCTTTCCTTGCTCTGGTGTAGAGTACATCACTCTCCTTGCCCTGGACTGGAATCACCGCTGTTACACTTTCATTATTTTGTAAACCCATCATTTTCCTGGCACAGGTAAGTTTTCCAAATTTGTCTTCATTCAAGTATTTATTTATCACTAGTATATAAGTTCATTAGTGAACTGTTATTTGTCTTTTGAGTATTTTCAGAGGATATTTACTTTTCATTCTCTTTTCATTCTTAACTTCCTTGCTTGATGATGAGTCGATAGTTATTTTCTACTATGAAACTTATTTGAACGAGTTCTTTCCTTTGTACATATTGATTGTGTCTGATTCCAATTCATGCTGTCGTTACAATATTCTGCTCTATATTTGAATGGATCTTTATGACTTTTGTTATGAAAGTTATCTTGAGTCGATCACCTCCATTGGTCCATGGATTCAGTTTATTCCATGAAAGATACTGTATGATCTGATTTATCTATATTTCATTTTGGACTGTTTGGAGTTTCTGAATGATAATTAGAAAGATTGAAGTTGATGAAGATATATGTTCAACCTATGGCTTTTAACTTTTCAAGTTGATGCTGATTTATGATTTCTCATCATAGGGTTGCTTGAACATGTTGAAACTTACTTGAACTTTTCTTATTTATTGATTGCTGAAGCTGAATAGTTATTTTATTCTTTAGATAAGTTGAGCATTTCCTTTTGATTAGATCAGATATAACTTGATGTTTAACAGATGTCTGAGACTTGTATGAATCGTGCCAATTCTGAATTATGACAATTCATTCATTGGAGGAATTGGTTTGTTGAATCGCTATAGATTTGAGTCTTATAGTTTGCTCCTTTAACTGTAAGTGTATTTAGCCTTTGATTTAGCCAACACATTTTTTTGTATTATCACAGTCACTAGTACAGTTCTGCCACTTTAAGCTAGCCTGACCACGTGTGGGTCCAGCCGCTCTGTTTATCTGAGACATTCTAGCACTGATCTTATCTTGTAATCTTGTGTGCAAGACTCTGTCCATGGTCCAGACCAGGCCCGATTGTGTGAAAGTTTTGGTTGACCTTGGGTACACTGTAGATTGCTCATTTCGTATGCACGAGAATTTACTGTTGTTTTATCATCATCCACCTGTTGTAGGCTAGTCGCACTGTGCTCGTTGTTTATCTTTACTTTAGAACTTAAGCTTGTGTTTTGGTTATCTCAGCGTGAGCCCAGATTAATGAACTGTGGGAATAGTTTCAGTGTTTTGGTTTTTAAGAAGGATTTTAATGATCTTCTTCTGATGACCATAGTTATTTTTTAGGTTAAGTTTATAATATATTTTAGTTGATATTCTTTTGTTTATTTTTATAGACTTAGTTGTTTAAAATAATTTAGTTAATTATGAAGTTCCTTTCCTTGCTCTGGTGTAGAGTACATCGCTCTCCTTGCTCTGGACTGGAATCACCGCTGTTACACTTTCATTATTTTGTAAACCCATCATTTTCCTGGCACAGGTTCTCCTGCCGTTTGTCATTTTGGACGAGGACGAGACCTGTGCATTACTACTTCTACCACTTGTGGAGCTGAGTGACGATTTTCTGTTCCGCTTTTCTCCAAATCACCTTTTCATCTCATCACACCCATGGCCGTCCCTTGACGAGTTGCGTCCTTCCGGAAGTTGCAGTCGCTAGTTTCCCGCCTGCTGCAGTCCTTTGATCTCCCCTTCTTCGCTGATGTTTTAATTCGCGCTCCGTGAACTTTGTTCTTTTTCGCCAACTTTGTACTCGCGCGTTCGTGGACGTGACTGGATTTGAATCGTCGGTCATCGCTGGATCTGGACAAGACCGCGGGAGACGCAACTGCGAACAACTTATCCTTTTCTTGCATTGTATAAATTGTTGTAATCTGTGCATTTTCATTTGTGTTTACATATCCACTTTCTTTGATTTTTATTTTGTTTTGACTTCAAGTTGAAGAGTGTTTGAGTGATTTGAATTAAAACTCCTTTTTAATTCGAGCTGTAAATACACCTATTTCTGTACATTTGTATTCCTTTGATTATTTTGTCGACTGAACCGGTTGGATTATATCATTGGGGTTTTTCCTAACTGGAATAGACCCCGCGACAAATGGATCTGGAGGATAAGTATGTTATAGAAAATATTGTTAAACTGACTTGTTTCACGTTTTGGGCTTGTAGATGCTGGAAAAACCAAGAAAACCTACCATGTTCTTGTAGTCTGGTTCCTGACCCAACTTAAGATGAAATGGAGCAATTAATACACATTGGGGAATTGTAAGGTCATAGAATCATTCTAGCACTGGCTTGTACCCCTTCACAGGCAGTGGCGTAGCCACCGGGGGGCGATGGGGGGGGGGGGGCTAACAGCCCCCCCATGAAACCTTGTCGCCCCCCCACTGAGATTTTGAGTTTCTAAAAAAATTATCATTGATCTACATGATGCCATGGGCGTCAATCCTGGGGGACAGGGGGACTGGTCTTCCCCCCCCCCCCACACTTTTTGAAGGGTGGGGGACCGGGACACAATATCAAATGTCCCCCCACAGAGTAATGTGGTTTGGTTATTCACTCAAATATTGTGCTCCATGTAATTCCTTCTACCAAGTTTTCAGTTACTTGCTTGCAGGCAATAAACAGTCATTGAATGATGCAAGGTTGGGTATGGGTGCATCGTACCCATCGATTGAACACGCAGCCTCAATATCTCTCACTTGGATATAATTTTAAATTAAAATCTGAGAAAAAAGTTGAGAAGAGTCGTTTTCATGCCCTTCGTTGGTCCATCCGATCCTGGGTCAAAGTTAGCTGTTATTTCAGTATATTTTAGTAATCCTATTTCCTTAGTAGGCGTCTACATACATGAAATTTAGATATTTTTTTTATAACCACAGTCTGTGCAATTTCTGAGACTCCATCCCCCAAGAAAAAGTTCTTTATTGCTGTATATTCTAACAATACAATAATTAGTCACGTTTGCATGAGAACAACAAATTTGGCCCATATTTGGTTATGTAATATACTAGATTGTCATTATATGTAGACCTAGAATAAGTCAGTTCTTGTAGGGAAAACTGGTTCCCGATATCCCTGTCATAAATGATAATGTAGGCAAACAGTCTAGTGTACTTAGTAGGGAAGGGGACCTGTTTGCATGGAAAAGCTGCCAAATTAAATGCTACTTGTTCTGAGGGTTGTAAATGTCCCAAAACATAACAAAAGAGTTGTTTTCCTTTGTTAAAATAACAAATAGATAGAAAATTGGTATTTTGGAAAACAATATATTTTTTTGACTTTGGACAATGAGTCATCTTTAATGCCAAAACCCAGTTAGTAGTCCTTATCATTGGTTTTTTAAAATGTATGCATGCAGTACTGACATGAGTGAAATGTTTTCGTTAAAGGGAATGTACAACATTTGCCTTTGCTGCAATTTTCAAAAATATATGGATTTGGAGGATTATTATATTATATAGCAAATATTGTTCAACTGACTTGTTTCACGTTTTGGGCTTGTAGATGCTGGAAAACCAAGAACACCAATCATGTTATTGTAGTCTTGTTCCCTGATCCACTTAAATTATTTAGATGAAGCAGAGCAGTTTGTAGACTTTGGGGAATTGTAAGGTCAGAGAATCAGTCTAGCAGGCTTGTACCCTTTCACCGGTGTGTAATCAATTGCAGAGATAACTAAATATGAAAAATTTGCAAAATAACTAAATATGAAAAATTAGGAACTTTTTTTTTAAAGCCACTTTTTTTTTCTCCAATGCTGGTTGGCCAACCAGTTTTGGAAAAATACAATTTTTGTTGAAAATGTCAGCACACCAGGAGCCATGATTTTACAGGATGCTAAGCTTTAGAATGTCATTTCCTAACAATCCAGTGAAGTATTTCGTGAAAATTTGACCATGTCGTTTTTTTATGCGTGCAAATGTTGTATCCTTCCTTAAAATGTTTCATTTTTGCAATAACATGCTCTTCAACTATTTCAATAATAACACAGTGCAGTGATAACTATGTGTTAAGTTTCATATAAAGTGTTAAACGCAGTTGAAAGAATTGAAATTAAAATAATTGTCAGAAAAAACTCCAAACTTGTCTTTCCTATAGTTTTCAATTTCATGGATGGAGGATTAAGTATATAAAAAAAAAGAATATAATTAATGCAATTTTATTGTTTATATTTTTGATGTATTTGATTCTGAAAACAAAACTTAACTTTTGTTAAAAGATAAGTTCACTAATTTTTTGGTTGGGGGGGGGAGGGGAAAAAAGAGAAGAAAATTTAATAACAATATAATAATGATAGGATTCGAACCTGGGTCGCCGGAGTGGGAGTTCTACGCCGGTCCAGCAGGCCATTAACGCGCTCAAACACATTACTTGATCTTTTTAATTATAACTGTGAGATAGGCTTATCGCGGCTTTTCTCGTTGACGCCCATGCACGCTTAGACGTAAAACAGTCTGACGATGTAAATCTGCTCGTTTGATTTTGGGTGTTGCTGTTCAAGTTGATCGAAATTTATTTGTTAAAGGGTAAAGGGTGTCAACTGAACTGAAATCCTGAACTTCAATGAAATAAAACTCGTACAATCCTTGGTTTCAGTACGAAACACACGTGTTCAACGGATGCAGAGAAGCCCATTTCTTTTGTTCAATTCCTTTGTTGAATCTGGCGTTAACAATAAAATGTTTCCATTGAGGGAAAAGGATTAAACGCCGCGATCTTTTTTCACGCTTGAGTGCATCTGAATGGGGAATATTGAAGCGGAAAATCACGATTTACAGCACTTAGGCAGCATTTTATCTCACATAATGATACTTTTTGAAGAGGAAATTGCATACTGAATACAACTTTAGTTTCAAAATTCAAAAATTCGCCGTATTTAAAAAGTCGAGGTATTTTTTTTGGAAAAATTTCACCCAAACTTTCCTCATCTTAACGTAGGCGGCGCTATATATATATATATATATATATATATATATATATATATATATATATATATATATATATATATATTCATTCTCGCACGTGCACCGTATCCAGAGTTGGCTAGCGCATTAGCGTGTGTGTATGGCATTGCAAGGGGATGGGGGCGGGGCGCGCTGCCTGTTTTGTATACATGCACGATTTATAGCCCTTTTATTTAAAAAACATTTCTCCACTTACGACTTTTAATAAATATATTTCGCTTGTTTCCCCCCCCCCCCCTCTCACACGACAAAAAAATTCCCGCCTCCCTCTTGCTCATGTGTATACCGGGGCCCTTTTATTAATATCCTTATACGCGTCTCTTTTGTTCCATTAAAGTTGACTTTTATTCGGATTGCATTTTTTTCACTGACCTTAATTATCTATTGTTTTTGTTGTAGACCTATTCAACTTTTATTCGTGAGATAAATTGAAATTGTGATGCTAAAATATTGGGTAAACGGGTGATACCCAGATCGGGCGGCGGCTATCGCGCTAACAATGCGCGCACTGAGAATGAAATATATATATATAGCGCCGCCTACGTTAGGATGAGGAAAGTTTTGGTGAAATTTTTCCCCCAAAAATTCCTCGACTTTTTAAATACGGCGATTTTTTTAATTTTGAAACTATAGATGTATTCAGTATGCAATTTCCTCTTCAAAAAGTATCATTATGTGGGATAAAATGCTGCCTAAGTGCTGTAAATCGTGATTTTCCGCTTCAATATTCCCCATTCAGAAGCACTCAAGCGTGAAAAAAGATCGCGGCGTTTAATCCTTTCGCCTCAATGGAAACATTTTATTGTTAACGCCAGATTCAACAAAGGAATTTAACAAAAGAAATAGGCTTCTCTGCATCCGTTGAACGCGTGTGTTTCGTAATGAAACCAAGGATTGTACCAGTTTTATTTGATTGAATTTCAGGATTTTAGTTCAGTTGACACCCTTTACTTTTTTCCAATTAAATTTAGATCAATTAGAACAGCTACACCTAAAATCAAACGAATGTTTTACATCGTCAGACTGTGTTTTACGTCTAAGCGTGCATGGGCGTCAACGTGAAAAGCCACGATAAGCCTATCTTACAATTGTAATTAAGCAGAACTAGTATAACATTTGAGTGCATTAATGGTCTTGTGGACCGGCGTAGGACTCTCAATGAAGCGACTCAGGTTCGAGTCCCACCAGAATTATATTATTTTTTTTTTCTTACCTCCCCAAATTTTATAGCTCCATGCCCAAACATAAATTTACTGAACTTATCTTTTCAATAAACTGAATTTTTTTTCAGAATCCCAAACAAACTACCAAGAAAACAAACAAAACAATAACAAACAGGTATTTTTTTTCACTTTTATTTATTGTGATGATTTATAATATCCTTTTATTCAGAGAACTATGCACAGCATTTCAACAATCTTTTAAGTACACATTTACTTTTAAAATTCACCTACACAATATTTACACTGCAAGATAAGATTTATCGAACTTAAAGGGAACGTACAACATTTACTTTTGCTGCAATTTTCAGAAAGAAATGGATTTGGAGGATTAGTATGCTATAGCAAATACTGTTAAATGACTTTTTTCATGTTTGGGCTTGTAGATGCTGGAAAAGCCAAGAAAACCAATCATGTATTTGCAGTCTGGTGACCCCACTTATAAGATAAAACGGAGCAATTAATAGACTTTGGGGAATTGTAAGGTCAGAGAATCAGTCTAGCAGACTTGTGCCTCTTCACAAGTCTGTAATCAATTGCAAAGAAAATGGGGAATAACTAAATATGAAAAATTAGGGGCACTTTTTGAAAAATAGCCAGTTTCTCCAATGCTGGTCGGCCGACCAGCGTTGGAAAAGTACCATTTTTCTTAAAACTGTCAGCACATCAGGAGCCACGATTTTACAGGATGCTTTAGACTGTCATTCCCCAACAATCCATAAGGTATTTTGCGATAATTTGATCATTTCGTTTTGTGATGTTTGCAAATGTTGTATCTTCCCTTTAAAGAAAGGCAGTAAACATTTAATGTTTTTACAGATGAAATAAAGAAATGAAGTCAGAATATCACACAATATTGGCAAATAATATTGCAACCTGACGCCACTTCAGCGGTTGTGTGCAAAGTCTATGGAGCGTCAAGAAAATGTTCTCTGAAGTATTTCTCAGTCCCAGATTCATGTCTTATCATCATTTTTGCAATGAATGACTTCATTGAGATGATATGAAGAAAAAGCAGCATCAGGTTGCAACATTCTTTCCCAATATTGTACATGAAAAAAATATAGTATTGACAATGTGATAGACCGAGAGGCTCTGCTGGCAGAAATTGTGTGCTTAGCAGCGCTATAAATTGGGCCCAGTTCAAATCACTTATTTTCAATTTGTTTCATGCCTTCTGGACCTTACACCCCAATTACCTGACAAACGTGCTCTGAAAACTTGTACATGTATATTTATATCAATATAAACCATTAATTAGTATAATTACATTACATACAGATGACTACCCCCCTCCTTGAATAACCATTCCTGGCCCATTCTCATGCCGTTGGGTTGTCTCTAAACAGGCCCCAGAAACTCCAAGACAACAAACTTGCAGAGTTGTCCTAAGCAACATTTATGACGTGAACCTTTATAATTAGGATATGAACATTTCAATGCTACCTGACTTTGACTGTCCGACCGAGTCACTGAGTATTAACTGATTGAGTCAGTCACTATTAGTCACTGACCGACCTAGTCACTGAGAGAGTCATCGACCGAGTAACTGGGTTACTGAATGAGCCACTGATTGACCGAGTCACTGACCGAGTCACTGACCGAGTCATTGACCGAGCAACTGGGTTACTGAATGAGCCACTGACTGACCGAGTCACTGAGAGAGTCACTGACCGAGTCACTTACTGAGACACTGACCTAGTCACTGAGTCACTGAGGGGCTCACCGAGTCACTGACCGAGTTATTGACCAAGTCACTGAGTTGATGACTGGACCACTGAGTCACTAAATGAGTCATTGATCGAGTGATTTACTAATCGAGTCACTGACCAAGTCACTGACTGAGTCACTGACTGAATCACTAAGTCGCTGATCGAGTCACTGAGTTGTTGACTGAGTCACTGACTGAGTCACAGAGTCCAGCTTAACTAGGCAAGCCTACTTTGTTTATGCCATGAGAGACTAGCCTCTCTCCAGAACTGTTGTTTTCTCCTGCATAACCACCTTGCCAAAGCTAAATAGAGAAATATTCCAAGGCAAATTTCCCAATGTGAAGAACAAATCACTCTTAATCATAGAGCTATATTAAATTACTAGAGTGCTAGCTAGCTTCTTATTCTTGTGCGCAGAGACACTTTCAATCCAATTCAATTCAATTCAAAATACTTTATTTATCCTTAAAAAGGCAATTACATATGATTGGACAGCTCATTAAAGACACTTTGAATCGTCCTGGGCGCAGACATTTGAATTATGTGCGTGTTTTGTAGAACATAATGTAATTAGATGAATTGAATTTTGAAAGTGTACTCTAGATGCAACGCGCAAGTAGAACATACGCAAACAACTTAACCGCGTCATGACAGTTAAAAAAACATCCTGGCAAAAAGCATCTTTGTGTACAAACATGGATGCGTCCATTAGGCATTACTGACTTTGTACATCGAGTTAGCACTTTAGTAATTTAATATAGCTCTATGCTCTTAATCAACAGTATCGTTCCATTATTTATTTTTGGAAAATCCCTTTGCAAGCAGGGTTTTTTGGAATGTACAAATCTAAACAATCTCAAGACTAGGATAGGGACCACCTCAGGAAACTGGTACCCTGTTGTCCTTGGCCCACTTCCTCTTCATGACACGGATGATGTATTCCACCTGCGGGTTACCGGTGTTGTGCAAGATTTGGAGGATGTCTCGCAGTGTTTCTCTGCAGAGGAAAAAAAATGGCAAAATCTAGTGGCTTGAACTTCACTGGGTTTTGTGCACATGAAAATGAAAGCTATTAACAAGATGGACTTTGCGTCAGGGTGATGTAAATCAATATTAGGATTTGCCCTTCACCGATGTATAAACACTGTATACTCAGTGTGTTACCTCCCGAGTGAAAGTTGGAAAAATAATCAATTGGGTGGGATTCGAACCCACGACTCGACCACCGAGCTTAGTTGTAAGACGTCTGCACTAAAAAGCAGGAGGTCATAGGTTCGAGTCCCAACCGAGTGATTTATTCCAACTTTCACTCGGGAGGTAACAAACTGAGTAAGCAGTGTTTTTACGTCAGTGAAGGGCAAAACCTAATAGTGAAAATGAAAGCTGTTTATAGAATATTGGGGGAAAAAGGAAAAAACCATAAAGATAAATGAATTTGAACCAGAGGGCAAAGAAGTTGAAACGTATTCATGAAAATTTGTAATAAAAAGCCGTATCCTCTCTGAGTGATCCCCGTTTGATATTTGCCAGGTCTGCATCGTGACTTTGGGCGTGATCCCTGGCTGCATGGCATATGCGGGTTGAGGGCTTCTGACTAGCGCCCCTTTGACAGAGACATTGACAATTAGGGAACCGCCAACATTGGGCTGGATAGCTCAGTTGCTAGAGCACCGGAGTGATATACTAATTGAGATGTCATTGGTCAGTGCGCACTGTTTGATCAATGTACTGTGGTCACCTGACCAAAGGTTGAGATCTAATTGGTCAGTGTGCACTGCTGATTGGCAGAGATGACACCCACCTTGGTTCATGACCAGCTATGATCTGCTGGAATACGCCCACGCACGCCCCTCGCTTGCCTTCCCAGTATTCAGGATTGGGGTCCAATCTTTCCAGGACATCGAAAGCCTTGGTCGCATAGTGGAACTGGCCCATCTACCGACAGAAAAGTTGGAAATGAAAATTGAGACACCGCGACAATAACAATTTGAAGTCGAACAAAAAACATCAGAATTCCGAATGAAAAACCTGAATTTTTCGATCATATCGCCACAGTGTTGACAAAGTGATGAAATTTTAAACAGTTGGGATTTTTGGCTATTCTGATATCTTATGATGCCCTCTACATGCTTACCAAAGTTTGCGACACAAAAGTGCATCCTTCATTATTCCAGCTAATGACACAAAGTGGTAAATGTGCAACGAATCATTTTTATCTTTTTGACGGGGATTCGTATTCTTGTTGATGTTACACGTGAGAAACAATGTTGCAACCTGATGCCACTTTTGTCTTCAGACATCATCTCAATAAAGATCAGTCATTGCAAAAATGTATCACAAACATAAATCTGGGACTGAGAAACACTTCCAATGTTGTTCGGAAATACTTGGAAAGTTTTCTTGACTCTCCGGACTTTGTACACAACTGCTGAAGTAGCGTCTGGATACTGCATTCTTTTCTACACATGACTTATATTTTAGATTTATGTCTCCTCTACGATTTGCGTTTGGACGAAGTGACAAATCTGTTTCGTGAAATCGGCTGCAGGTTTAGATCGAGTGACTGGATACTAATTCGGGGCGAATGCCAAAATCTTGACCAAACATACAACGGACAAAAATAGGGGATGATGTTTTACCTTGTAGCCGTCGTTGGCAATGAGCTACAGCAGGCTGAACGATTCGCCAGACGTCTCCATCTTAAGGTACAACTCCCAGGCTAGTCTGGCCTTACGATTCACGATTTCTGAACAAAAACAACACAAAGAAAGGTTATAAATACATAGGATACTGCTGTAAGAAAAAACATTGGGTCAACCAAAGATGTTTCGGTTCAGTGGATGCTCGTTTCAGCAATTTTCGGCCAGCAATGCTCAGTGTAACTGTGTACAATATTTGGGAGCCAAGAGGGATGTTCAATGTAGCGAATTTCTGTCGTACAATCTGCTTAAAATACGATAGAACAAATCCAACATGGCAAATGTACGACTAAGATGTGATGTTTACAAGTTTACACAAAACTCTTCTAGATCCGTTTACAAATTTTTCAAAACATGTAAACAAAACCAGAATTAAGAAAAGGGACCTCCGTTCACACGATCTTCCTTGGAGATAACCACACATAGCACAAATAATTAACGTTGTTTTCAAACCTACTTAATTTACAAAACCTTAGAAGCACCGTAGTACTTGATTACATTTGGGGAACACGTAGTTACATTTTTACTTTATCAACGACTGCCTGCTATTTACTATGTCAACCATTGTTGATTTATCATGTCAATCACGCCGGTCTGCAGATCAGACATAATGGGTAGGCAAAAGCCACTGTCAATGGCTAAACGTTAAAAACAGTTCATAAAATATTTGCTTAAGGTTTATAAAATAAAATGCCAAGTCACATCCTTAATATACGATCAGGGCGATGATTGCATGCTGGTTATGTCATTGTTAGAGACCCTTCAGTCTACCTCACACATGGGCAACATGTGCATCTCCCTAATGCCACTCTGGATTTTCCAGCAGTACATGAAATGCATGCACGCAACGTGTCCTGACTTTAGTTGGACATTTGGTTGTGCAGTCACAATTATGAGTGGTCAATACATTATGAGTTGAGGCTTAACAGGTGGATTCATTCCCATAATTAGCAGCTTTGAAGTTGGAAGAGGAAACGTCATTCACAATTGACGGTAATACTCACAGCATCTTGCCAACCAGAGACACGTGTAGTCATTCTTGATCTTCTCACTCTGAATGAGCATAAAAATCTGGAAAACAAGAGAAACGAAACCCACTCCAATTAAATAGTGGTAAAGCAAAGTGTTCCCCACCAAAACAGTGGTCTAGAAGGCACAGAGAGATCCCCATCCGGGTTTTAGACTTCTTTTTTTCATGCCTATTCGCCCTGAACAAGGAAAAAGCCACTCCAGGTATGGGCTACATTTTGGCACAAAGCAGCTAAATCAACCACACCATCTCTGCCCTCATAGGTACCCACTTATAAGCCATCAGTGTGGGGGTTTGGTCAGTATCAAATGAGGGGAATAATGCTCATTGTGATTTTTGGCAAGGTATGCACCCCTCTAGTCGGAAACTATGTGACAGCATTGCAGCGGTGGTAGCTTTTTGGGTGCTTTCAATTTTTTTTTCTTTTTAAAATGGCAGCCAAAACATGCTTGTTCCACATATAATTTATCTGGTTCAAGCATATTGACGGCCATTTTGAAAACATAAATCAAAAGTGATAACACTGCCACCACTCACACTGCAAAGCTATCACACATTCTCCAACTCTAGACGTGCCTTTCAAAAAATCGCTATGAGCATTGCTCTTTTCGATCGTCTGGTACCAGTGGCCCATTTTTTGGACCAAAGCTGAGAGCCTATTACCCCTGGGTGGGGAGAAGCAATGAGTGACAAAGTGCCTTGCCCAAGGGCACACGCACCACGACCCCAGGCTGGACTCGAACCCACAACTTGCAGCTTTACCCGCAGACCACGAATCCAACGCCCTTAACCACGAGGCCACAGCACTCCACACTCCTCTTGAATCAGGACAGATCATAGGTTGGAGGGAAATAAGCACCAGGCAAGGAATTCCAAAGAGATGCAGCACGTGGGAAAATAAGCTATTGGAATATCTTTTTGTTCTACATCTAGGTATACGGCAACAGTATATGGATGAGAACAGACAGAAAGTCAAGCTTCTCTCTCTCAAACAGGGACGACCATCGGTGGAAATTGATACAAAATTCCACTTCCCTTACCAAACTTGACTGCTGTCATTTAGCATTCATTTAGCATTCCTTTAGCATGCATTTTAACAGGCGAATGCTATGAGAACTGCCATTTGATAGCATTCACAAAAAGCCATATATATACTTTCCTAAAGCATTTTTCATAGCATTCCTTGACGATAGCAATCAGATAGCAGTTTTATAGCATGTCAGAAGCCCGAATTATGTAAATGAGCTATAGCATTCACATGCTATCGAGAATGCTATTTAGGCTTGCGAACGTGAATGCTATAACAGCATTCACATGCTATGAGAATAGCATTCACATGCTATTCGCATGCTATTAGGAATGCTTTGATAGCATGTGCATGCTATATTGCATGCTATGTGAATGCTATGTGCATGCTATGATGAATGCTTTATAGCATGTGCATGCTATGATGCATGCTTTGTGAATGCTATCATGACTGTTATCGTGACATTGACGTGGGCATCCTACAATATACGTTTTTAATTTCACAATTTATTTCAAAAATTACTCGTGTATAAGCTTTAATAATTTCATGTATTGAACCAGTTTTAACACAGCTAACACATTTTGAAATTCAAAAGACCTATGTACAGACTGTGATCAAAATATATAAAATATATAAAATAAGAAAATTGATATTTAAGACTTTATCAGCCTCAGGGGACACTCTTTGTTTTTGTCTAACATTGTCATGCTTATAAAAGCAATGGCCAGAAATATAATGCAACAATTATCTGCTTATAATTTGAATTATCTTTGAAGCAACCAGTAGTCACTTTTATGCCAGTTGGCATCACAATTTAAAAACAGTTATCATCCGATATCCAGCTGATTCAAAAATGCAATCATGGATGAAGGAATATGTTCAACATCACATACAACATGAACTCTAACATACTCAAAGCCAGAATAAAATTGTCTTCATCTAGCCAAAAACTGAATACCCACCATGTAGGAATATAGACCCATTGGTAGTACAAACTGTAGACTTACCAAATACAAGCAGTTGGTGAGTGTGTTGCATACATGTGTATGCATGGTATGGAGGCTCCATATTGCTTGGTTCAACTGTTGCTTCAATTCCAAAGACTTTCAGCCAGTCATCCAGTGTATTTTGTCATGTACAACAATGTACAGGTTGAGTGCATGCATGTGAACATGAAATTATATCCACAAGCATTCATGCCATAAGGTAATGTCCATGCTTTCTACAATTTCTTGCAAAACTATGTGCAGCCTACTGCACTCTGCACTGACAATATTCAACTGACTGCAGTTTTCAAATTTCCCACACTGACTGTTAATCTGTGGAATGCACAAGGCCATCACTGATCATGTGACTTGTAGTCCATGATATGATTGGCTTATATATTGAAATGCTATTGTGCAGGCTATGCTAAGCCAAGGAATGCTATACTTTAAAATTATTTTACAACTGACTGCTAAATTGGAATGCTATATTCAATTTGCAGTCCTCCCTCTTTCACTTGCATGCTTTGCAGAATGCTTTGAAGCTCGCATGCTATTTGGAATGCTATTTTCATTCTGCATGCTATTGAGAATGTTATATGGACTGTTAAAGTTAGCAGTCATCAAGTCATCATCTTCTGTGAATGCTATGTGGATGCTATAATAGCATGCACATGCTGTTTAAATGCTATTGAACTGCTATGCACATGCTAATATAGCAGTCTAGATTGGTAAGGGTTGTCTTGAAAATGACAGCACACCAGGTGCCGTGATTTCAAAGGATGCTCGAGACCATTATTTCCCAACAGTCAGGTATTTCAAAATAATTTGGTACATTACGTGAAACTCCCATTTGCCAAAACCCCTGAACTGTACCTACCGATTTCACTGTGACTCTTATCAGCTGTTATCAGTAAAGTAATTATAAGATAAACACTTTACCCTGGCACCCACTTCCCCAGGGCCAGTGACCATGAGCTGGTGGTGTCAAATAACGGAAACCTTGAAGGGCATGGCTGAAGTCGGAGTGTTTCTTATTTCATATCTCGAGATATATTTGATCGATTTTTATGATTCAAAGTTGCTCTCATAATAACTTTTGACACTGTTCCAAATACTTTACATTATAAAGAAGAACCTAGTAGACTTTGGTAGATATTTTTTGTCAGTAAGCTCACAGGCAGAGGCACCATACACCACCTGTTCACGGCTCGTTAACTCTTGATCAGATAAGAGAGATCGCGTTGAAAGCTGCTGAATCTGAAATCGGTAGGTACGACCCGAGTTTGTCATAGGCAAACTCGGGTCTAGCTCAAATGGGAGATTCACGTAATGAGTTTTGGTTTTTGATGTTTGCAAATGAAAGGCACCATGACTAGTTCAGGCACCATGACGAGTCACTGCGCCATGACTGGCCAACTATTGAGGGCGAAACAACGAAAATTGGGTCCGGGAGTCCAACCTACCTCCTCTGCTTCCTTGTAGTTGCCTGCTGTGGCTTTGGCCTGCGCATAGTTGTAGTTGAGCCTATCGTCGTTGTTGAAGTAACTCTAGAAACGTAAACACACAAAAATGTCATCTTAGTTTTTCTGATAATCTTCCTGCACTACTTTCCCCCCCCCCCAAAAAGGACAAATACAGCTAAACCATGCCACAGAAACAACTATGAGCAAGTTGGGGCGAGACTAGTGGTCGATTCCTGACGTAATTTGATGACTGAGCACTAATATCAACATGCAAACGCCTCTACTCAGACGATGGTCAAAATTGTTCACCAAATAAAGAGAATGGTCAAGAATAATTCCAAAACAAAATTGGTCCTGAATACTAGAGGGTGATTGGCAATAAATATTTTCAGGTTTTTGGAGAAAAGTTCAAAAACAAATAGTGTCTAACATTAAATGCATTAGATAGAATTACCTCAGAGCAAATATGCAGTCCTACGTACGCCCCCTGTCTGTCTGGCCTCAACTCCATTTTCAAAGCTGTTAATGAAATAAAATGAATCAATAAACATTACTGTAACTTTCCAAAAAAAAAAAATATAGCGGTGCTGTTGAAACCCCTCGGCCTGAGTTTGTTGATATAAGGTGTGAAATTACAAGTACATGTAGTAGAATAGTGTGATGAATCATCAACTATACGTTTTATACATTAACATGAACTGTATAGTGACTTTTCTGTAGTGCCCAGTCACTCATACTAGAACATCAGCATTTAATTGGCCAGCGCTGTTAGTGGGCGTGGCTTAAGTCATCTACTAAGCAATACTGCATTTTCATTGGTTGAGGCACCCTGTGTACTTTAGTAATGAGGGGCATTTATTGTATGTGAATGTATATGACCATGTTGGCCTATAAAAGGCACAGTTCGAGAGAATAAATCTCACTTCTTCGCCTGGTGGGACCAAAGAAGTCAAAGAAGTCTCCTGTCTCTGTTTTATTGTCTAATTGTCACTAATTCTCCCCCACTTGAGCCACTTGAGCCACTCGAGCCACTCGAGCCACTCGAGCCACTCGAGCCACTCGAGCCACTCGAGCCACTTAAGCCACTTAAGCCACTGGTCAGCCACCCTGAGCCACCGGTCAGCCACCCAGAGCCACCGGTCAACCACCCAAACCACGGGCTAATCCACCCAAAACCACAGGTTAATCCACCCAATCCCTAAAATCCCAAACACTAGTTGAGTTAGCGCTTTCCCCTGGTGGAGCAGATTTGGGAGTGCTGTTCGTCACTTGGTGCTGTGGCCTCCAACCGCAGGTGCTTCAACTCCATCGGGACTGGGCCAGAGAGGCAAGGGACCGACTAGGCGACGCACGTTACATTGGTGGCAGCGGTGGGATCCACTGAGAGTGACGGGACAGCTAGCCAAAGGAACCACAGGGTGAGAGGGGTCAGGATCGATCTACCAGAAGCAGTGATTTAAGGATAACGGAATTCAGCGGTGGACGTGGAGAACCACTAGTCACAGCAACAATGGACAGTAAAGACAGTATGTTGGAAGAAAGTGTGGGATACTTTGAGACAACACCGGCCAGGGTGACCAGCAGAGCAAGCATTAGGCTACACCCTGCGGTAACACCATCGCCTCCTGTATTGACACCGGCAAGGGCCGCCGAGAGGATGCCAGGTGTTGGCATCAGGGCGCCGGAGCCAGTGACGGCACAAAAGCTCTTCCAACAGACCGGAAGAGTTGGGGAAGTGATGACACCAACAGTCGGCACAGCGGAGTCCTCTCCTCAGGCAAGATTCATGTCGACACCAGTGACATGGGGACCGGGGGTGGTAGAGCAGCCCGTCTACCGGAGTTTGCCTGATTGGGGCGGAGTAGAACCAGCAGAGGTTCGACGGCAGAGACCTACTGGAACGAGTGATGTTTTGGTGGAGTCTGGATGGTCTTCGGCCCGGCTAAGGATGCAGGCTCCAGGGGAAATGCCAGGTAGATTAAACACCCCACAGTTGGCGTATGATGCGAGGTGTAATCTGCAGCAGCAGTTGGGAGAGGCGCCTGGACATCAGACGGGTACAGCACCACAGCGGGTGGTGGAAGAAGTCAGGAGCACAGGGCAGCACCTGAGGAAACCAGTGGATCTGGGAGAGAAAGAATCAGTAGAAAAGAAAACTCTGTCTGAACCACTCGGGCAGGATCCACCCAAGAGAGCAGCAATTGCAGGGGCAGAGAAAACAAGCAGAGTTCATCGGAAGCCAAATATCGTGCCGGATCGATTCGCCGGGGTGGTGCCATGGAGAGACTACAAATCTCATTTTGAGTCTTGTGCAGTTATTAATAGCTGGACGGCAGAGGACAAAGCTTACTTCCTGGCAGCGAGTCTCAAGAGTCAAGCACAGCAAGTGCTGGGAGACAGGGCTACAGGAGAAGTGCTGACCTATGCAGAGCTCACAGCAAGACTAGAAAGACGTTATGGGCCTGGTGAGCAAGCCGAAACGTACCTAGCCGAGCTTAGGAGCAGAACAAGGACAGAAAACGAAAGTTTGCAAGCGCTGGGGCAGGGAATACGTCGACTCACGGAGCTGGCGTATCCTGAACTGCCCCGAGATAGCAGAGAGCGTCTGGCACGAGGGTATCTGGTGGATGCCATACCCGATGCAGAAATTAGAGCGGGAATCTTCAGAGCGCACCCTAAGACGTTGGATGAGGCGATCAGAGCTGCGCTGGAGACCGAGTCTTTTCTGAAAGCGGAGAGACAACGGCAGCGAAACCAGGGTGGTCGCCCAGACAGAAACAATCGAGTCACAAGACAAGTGGAGATTGTCTCAAGGGATGAGTTTGAAAGGCAAACACGGGCAATGTCGGAGCAACTGAGGCAAGTGCATCAGATGTTGGCCGGGCTAACTCAAGCAATGCAGAATGACACACGGCGCCCTGAACAAGCCGACTTCGAACAGAAGCATCAAAAACTAGCCTGCTACCACTGTGGAAACACGGGGCACTTTAAGAGAAACTGCCCTGAACTGAAGAACAGCGCACCGTCGGGAAACGACTCCGGACCAACCCAGGGGGTCGTGGGAAGGTCGGCAACACAAGACCCCAAACCTGTGATACAGATCCAGAAAAAGTAGAGGATGGTGGAGGACTTCCAAGGAAGCAGCTCCACCCAGTACCACTACCAAGTGAAGTTGCTCCATATGGGATATTCGTGCCGGGTGAAATCGGGACACATCCACTGCCATTCCTAATAGACACTGGGTCGTCAGAGACATTGATAGACACAAAAGAGTACAACCTGATGGATCGAGAAACCAGACCTATACTGACACCGGTCGATGAAGTTATCCGCCAGGCCGATGGGAAACCACTCCAAGTAAAAGGAAGTGCCCAGATGGAGATACAAATTGGAGGATATAAAGCGGAGGTGGAAGTCTTGGTTGCATCTATCAGAAACCAGGGAATACTCAGCATGAATTACCTGCTGACCACTGGCAGTGTACTGGACTTGAGGCATCAGCAATTGAAGATAGGGGAGCATGTAATTCCTTTACAAGGAAAAGATCAGACGAGCATTTTCAGCTGCCGAGTGCGAGCAGATGGGACTACAAGGATACCACCCGGGCACGAAGCAATCATCACTGGTGTCCTGGACGAGAAGAAAGACCTCCATGGATGGGGGATCATCGAGCCAAATGACAGGAGTAAGGTGGCAAAACGAGGTCTGATGGTAGCGAGAGTACTTGTGGATGCCACTGCAGATAAATACCCGGTCCGAGTGTTCAACCCAGGTACTACAATTGTGATGATAAGTGGAGGTAGTGTCTTGGGGACCATCACATCCACGGCTGATAAGGACATTCAGGAAGATGATCAATCTACGATTAGGATGATGGAAAGAGGGGAAGAAACAGCAGAGAACAAAGCTGGTCCAGAGCTTCCAGAACATCTCACCGATCTGTACCAACAGAGTGTTGAGAACTTACTGGAGAGTCCAGATAGAGACAAGGTGAAGAAGCTACTCATCGAGTATCAAGACGTTTTCTCAAAGGGCGCGGGAGACCTGGGGAAAACGGACCTGGTGCGCCACGAGATCAGAACAGATGATACGGCCCCCTTACGCCAACGTCCCAGACGTCTCCCTACCTGGCAACGGGCTGAGGCGGACGAGCAGGTACAAGACATGCTACAGAAGGGGATAATCGAGCCATCACATAGCCCATGGGCATCTCCAATCGTCTTAGTGAAGAAGAAAGATGGATCCACCCGGTTCTGCGTGGACTACCGGTTTCTCAACGAACACACACTGAAAGATGCATACCCGATACCCAGGGTGGACGACAGCTTAGATTCGCTAGCAGGGGCACAGTGGTTTTGTACCCTAGATCTGGCCAGTGGATACTGGCAAGTGGAACTAAATGAGGATGCCAAGGCCAAATCAGCTTTCGTTACCAGAGGAGGACTGTACCAGTGGAACGTCATGCCTTTTGGCCTCTGTAACGCCCCGGCTACATTCGAGAGGCTGATGGAAAGGATTCTCTCCGGGCTTCAGCGGGAAACACTGCTACTGTACCTAGATGACATCGTGGTCTTCGCCAAGACGGTGGATGAGGAGATAGAGAGACTTGAGGAAGTCTTCCGCAGGCTGAGACGGGCCAACCTCAAACTAAAGCCGAAGAAATGTAGCCTCTTCAAACAATCGGTAGCCTACCTGGGACATGTGATATCTAGTGAGGGCGTAGCCACGGACCCCGAGAAAGTGAGAGTTGTGGAGGAATGGCCAACACCTCGGTCCACCAAAGATGTAAGGAGTTTCATTGGATTGGCTTCTTACTACCGACGTTTCATCAAGGGTTTGCCAAGATTTCCC
Source organism: Patiria pectinifera (assembly GCA_029964075.1). Taxonomy (NCBI): domain Eukaryota; kingdom Metazoa; phylum Echinodermata; class Asteroidea; order Valvatida; family Asterinidae; genus Patiria; species Patiria pectinifera. Next base: position 2,522,261 of record CM057129.1, on the reverse strand, counting down.
AACCATTGCACCGACTGATGGAAAAGAACCGGATGTTTCTGTGGACAGAGGACTGTGAGGTTGCTTTCCGCACTCTGAAGACACAGTTGACATCAGCACCCATACTAGTCTACCCCGAAGAAGGAGGAGAGTTTGTACTAGACACGGATGCCAGTAGCACAGGCCTGGGAGCTGTGCTATCCCAAAAACATGATGGTGTGGAGAAAGTCGTTGCATATGCCAGCCGCACTATGTCAAAGCCAGAAAGGAATTACTGCGTCACGAGGCGAGAACTCCTGGCCGTTGTGACATTTGTCAAGCACTTCCGGCATTACCTGTATGGTCGACACTTTGTAATCAGAACCGATCATGGAGCCTTGAGATGGTTGCTAAACTTCCGTGACCCAGAAGGACAACTGGCTAGATGGATGGAGATCTTGAGTGAGTATGACTTCACGATCCAACATCGGCCAGGTCGAGTCCACCAGAATGCCGATGCACTCTCCCGCATGCCATGTAAGCAGTGCGGAAGGGGTATGGAGCAGAACGAAAAGGACCAGGTGGAGATGCCTAGAATTAGTTGCCCAGAAGATTCGGCAAGTGGCGATCCTCGGAACGAGGGAAGACAGGAGGAGACAGAAGGGAAAGGTCAAGGCCAACAAAACGTACCGACGACAGGGGTGAATGCAGATCGTGGGACCAGAATGATAAGTCTCTCACCAAAGTGGACGCTGAAAGAACTGAGGGAGAAACAGTTGGGTGATCCTACGATCGGACCCATTGTCAGAGCTAAGGAGAATGGAGGGGACAGACCAGAGTGGGAATCTCTCTCCACTGAGTCAGCAGCGACCAAAACATATTGGGCCCAGTGGCAACAACTGAAGATGCAACAGGGAGCTCTATGCCGACGCTTTTAGACAGATGACGGAAGGCAATGTAAGTTGCAAGTAATTTTGCCGTCATGCCTTCGGGAAAGTGTCCTGGATGAACTCCATGATAGTAAAACGGCATGTCACCAGGGAGTGCGCAAGACCCTACACAAGGTCCGACAAAGGTACTACTGGGCAGGAGTATCGGCCGATGTGCGTTCCAAGGTTCGACAATGCACAGTGTGTGCAAGGAGGAAATCACCGGGCAAGAAACCCCGAGCTCCCCTTCAACAATACACGGTTGGCGCACCGATGGAGAGAATCGCTCTGGATGTTATGGGCCCCCTCCCCAGGAGCGACCGAGGCAATGCGTATGTACTAGTTGTGGGAGATCCATTTACAAAGTGGATTGAGGCATACGCACTGCCAGACCAGAAGACACCGACCATAGCAGAAACTCTGGTGGAGCAATTTATTTGCAGATATGGCTGTCCAAAAGAACTCCACAGTGATCAAGGCACAAACTTCCAGTCTGCCATATTCAAAGAAGTTTGCAGATTGCTTGGGATCGACCAGACGCGAACTTGCCCATGGAACCCTAAGTCCGACGGATTCATTGAAAGATTCAACCGAAGCTTGGTGAATCTGGTTGGGCCGTTCGTAAAGCCAGACCAGAAGGATTGGGATGTCCAGTTGGCATACTCGATGATGGCATACCGAAGTACGGCTCAAGAAAGCACCGGAGAGTCACCTTGCACCATGCTTATGGGGCGGGAGATAGCACTACCACTACACGCGCTTACCGAACTACCAAACGACAGTGATGACCACATGTCGACTGACTATGCCAAAAATCTCCAACAGAAAATGAGTGAGGCACATCAAAGAGCTCGGAGCAAAATGAAAGTGAATCTTCGGAGGCAAAAGCGCAACTATGATCGCCATGTTTCGGGTAGCAAGATACAAGCTGGAATGTTTGTATGGCTGCACAACACTGCACGCAAGAAAGGATTGTCTCCCAAGCTGCAGTTCAAATGGATTGGCCCGTATCTAGTCCTGAAGAGGTTATCAGACGTGACCTTCCGGATACAGGAGAAACCAAAATCAAAGCCGAAGGTTGTGCATTATGACAAACTGAAGATCTACACAGGCCCAGAGAGAAGAAAATGGCGAACCGAGGGGAGAGATAGCGCTCCTGTGGAGCCGGAGACCGAGGATAAGCAGGAACCTCCACCAACTGATGAAGATGGTGTTCACTTGGTGGCCGATGATCCACTTGGAGAAACCACAGACAACATGGGGGAATGCCCACTTCACCTCGAGCCCTCTGTTGAACGATCGACAGAAGAAGAATCGGCGGGGGAGGAACGAATTTCCGTCCAAGGAAACGGCAGTGAAGATATCACAACGGGCCTAATTCCAGACGAGGAGCACGAACCAGCATCAAATACCCAACTCTTCGTCGGGCGGTACCCAAAACGCCAGCGACGACGTCCCGCTAGGCTACAGGATTACGAAGTTTAGCCCATACAAGAAAGAAAGGGATTTAGCAGAAAAATCAGCTAAATTGGTCATCGTTGCGGCAACTTTTAATTGCCGGCCACCACAGCCACCTCTAGTTCCACTTCAGCCACCACAGCCACCGCAAGTTCCACCTCAACCTCCACTGCTACTGGCCACCCCAAGACTGGGGGAAAGTCATTGAAGCTGCTTAGGCAACTTCACACCGAGATGGTGCCCCAAGTGAGCTCCTCCACGGAAAGTGAAGACCCAGCTGGGGAGATGGCAGATCATATTGAAGTAACCACCATCACAAGATTTTTCCGCTGAGGGGTCCTGTTCAACCAGGAGGCCAAGCAGGACTTTTATTTCTAGAGAGATAAGAGAATTAAGTCAAGCTCATGTATAAAGTTACACAAAAGTTGTCAAGTATTTATAAAAGTTACAGTTAATTTTGAAACTTTAAAAGTTGAGGACCAAGTTATTTGTAAAAGAGTTGGTTTAATATGAACCACTTTATTTTGTTATACATGTACATGTACTAAGAAGACTTTTATATGGGTATTTTTAAAGTGGTGCTCATCTATTTTATATGAAGCCATCTATTTCATATAAAGTCATCTATTCTTATAAAGCCATGGGTTGATAAAAAGGATTAATCATTCCATTTTGTTCTAAGATGATTGTTAAACTAGGTTTGTGTGCACAAATATTGCTGCTTATGAGATTTATTAAACCCACTTTGTCAACTGCGAAGATTGTAAATTTTATATGAGAATACTGAATGAAGGATGTGGCTCTGATTCAAAATCTTAAGTTTTCAAATGTTTATTGTGTGGAAACTTTAATAAATTAAGACTTAACAGTTTCAGGGACTGAAAACTCTGGGGGGAGGTCATGTGATGAATCATCAACTATACGTTTTATACATTAACATGAACTGTATAGTGACTTTTCTGTAGTGCCCAGTCACTCATACTAGAACATCAGCATTTAACTGGCCAGCGCTGTTAGTGGGCGTGGCTTAAGTCATCTACTAAGCAATACTGCATTTTCATTGGTTGAGGCACCCTGTGTACTTTAGTAATGAGGGGCGTTTATTGTATGTGAATGTATATGACCATGTTGGCCTATAAAAGGCACAGTTCGAGAGAATAAATCTCACTTCTTCGCCTGGTGGGACCAAAGAAGTCAAAGAAGTCTCCTGTCTCTGTTTTATTGTCTAATTGTCACTAATTAGGGTGTAAGTCTCCCCCACTTGAGCCACTTGAGCCACTCGAGCCACTCGAGCCACTCGAGCCACTTAAGCCACTTAAGCCACTGGTCAGCCACCCTGAGCCACCGGTCAGCCACCCAGAGCCACCGGTCAACCACCCAAACCACAGGCTAATCCACCCAAAACCACAGGTTAATCCACCCAATCCCTAAAATCCCAAACACTAGTTGAGTTAGCGCTTTCCCCTGGTGGAGCAGATTTGGGAGTGCTGTTCGTCACTTGGTGCTGTGGCCTCCAACCGCAGGTGCTTCAACTCCATCGGGACTGGGCCAGAGAGGCAAGGGACCGACTAGGCAACGCACGTTACAATACATACAATATTTCTAGTTCTCCATAGAACCATAGAACACATCCATGTTTGTGTACAAACATGGATGCGTCCATTAGGCATTACTGACTTTGTACATCGAGTTAGCACTTTAGTAATTTAATATAGCTCTATGCTCTTAATCAACAGTATTGTTTCAATATTATATTTTTGGAAAATCCCTTTGCAAGCAGGGGTTTTTGGAATGTACAAATTTAAACAATCTCAAGACTATGGGATAGGGACCACCTCAGGAAACTGGTGCCCTGTTGTCCTTGGCCCACTTATTCATGACACGGATGATGTATTCCACCTGCGGGTTACCGGTGTTGTGCAGGATTTGGAGGGTGTCTCGCAGTGTTTCTCTGTAGAGGAAAAAAAATGACACAAATCTAGTGGCTTGAATTTCACTGGGTTTTGTGCACATGAAAATGAAAGCTATTAACAAGATGGACTTTGCGTCGGGATGATGTAAATCAATATTAGAATTTGCCCTTCACCGACGTATACATGTAAACACTGTATACTCAGTGTGTTATCTCCCGAGTGAAAGTTGGGAAAATAATCACTTGGGTGGGATTCGAACCCACGACTCGACCATCGAACTTACGGGATCGGTGGCTGGCCAGCCAACCAATCCGCTTTTGCTCCATGGTCCAGTGGTAAGACTACTGCACTAGAAAGCATAGGTTCGAGTCCCAACCGAGTGATTTTTCCAACTTTCACTCGGGAGGTAACAAACTGAGTAAGCAGTGTTTTTACATCAGTGAAGGGCAATACCTAATAGTGAAAATGAAAGCTAATTTTATAGAATATTGGGGGAAAAAGGAAAAATCCATAAATGTGACCGGGCACTTTAAATGCATAGCCCCTTTAAGACTAGTTTAGCTCAATGGTACAAGGAAGGCCCACTGGTTGCCCTAGTAACAGCCACCCACTGGAGTTCATAGACCCTGAGATGTGGTCAGTGTGGTCAGTGTGAACAGTCTGAACTTTCAGCATTTTCATTCTTAGCCACCATCGTGGAAGCATCCCATTATTCCTAAGCTCCAGTCGTCCTAGTCAAGAACTCAGTGCTCATTTCCCATCCTTGTTCCGTAAGTTACATATCATTCTTTATTTCTCATTATTACTAGTCTACAATTCATATTTGTGTTCCTAGTTATTATTATTTAGGATGATGATTTAGTGCATTTTAATTCTTCGGATAAGTTTATCACTTTTCGTACCGTAAGACTCCCTGAAACTGTTGGGCAAGTCCACTAGGGATTTATCAATGTCATTTGAGGAGTTCAAGTTCATTGTATTTTGATATTCTCTAATCCTTATCGGATTTCTTACTATTTGATTTACTTTAACTTCTTGCAAAGTTCTTTGCTAGTTTAAGCTAAAGTTTAGTTACTTTTTATCTTTGGCTTATTCTTATTTGTTCACTTATTCAGAGTGGTTGAGATATATTTAATTCGGTAATTCACAATTCCGTTATTAAGTTATTCGCTTAATATTTTAGCAAACTTTGGGGACTACTCCTAATAAAATGTATGTGCATGCATAGACTATGTAGACCACACCCTAAGATTGCCAGCACTGCATCTTGTGGTTTATGTTGGAAGAAGGAGTATTGGAGTACACCAGCTGGTAGAGTCATTAGGAACCTCCATTCCAGGTTCATAGCTGAGGGTAGAATCTGTGGTTTAAGTTGCATATCGATAATAAGCATAGCTACATGTGTGGGTATAATATCGATACTGTGTGCTGTGTAAGTAGGGTTGTGTACAGCTGCTGGTAATTGCTATGTGATCAGTGCACGATCTGCCTGCACAGGGAAACCACAAAGGTTGCTAGTATTGCTACTCCCTAGCTCATTAGTATGTATTAGTTTTTGTGGTAAATTGTTATTGAGTGCAGCACTGCCTAGAAGTTTTAGAGTCCTTGCCTGGACTCTAAAGTTGTTGTGAATATTTAAGTAGGTGGATAAAGAAACAACTTGTTCGTGGATAATTCTACTTAAGAGCTTAATTTCCTCAACTAGGAACCTTTATTCCTTGACGAAAGAATTCAAGAAGTTTGGAATTTGTTTGATTTGACTTTGATTTAACTTTGATTTAATTTTCCTAATTCTTAGACTCTAGTTTACTGTAGTTACATACTTTACATAGTTTGATGTTTACTTATTATTGTTTTCTTTCTGTCTTTCATTATAGACTTACCCATCAACCCTTTTTCTTTGTTGCTATTAAAATAAACTTGTAAAAAGAACCAATATCCGGGTCACATAAAGATAAATGAATTTGAACTACAGGGCTAAGAAGTTGAAAAGTATTCATGAAAATTTGTAATAAAAAGCCGTATCCTCTCTGAGTGATCCCCGTTTGATATTTGCCAGGTCTGCATCGTGACTTTGGGCGTGATCCCTGGCTGCATGGCATATGCGGGTTGAGGGCTTCTGACTAGCGCCCCTTTGACAGAGACATTGACAATTAGGGAACCGCCAACATTGGGCTGGATAGCTCAGTTGCTAGAGCACCGGAGTGATATACTAATTGAGATGTAATTGGTCAGTGCGCACTGTTTGATTGATGTACTGCGGTCACCTGACCGTCACCTGACCATAAGTTGAGATCTAATAGGACAGTGTACACTAGTGTTGGATTGATATACAGTGGTCACCTGACCAAAAGTGGAGATCTAATTGGTCAGTGTGCACTGTTTGATTGATGTACTGTGGTCACCTGACCGATTAGGCTGAGATCCATTGGTCAGCATGTACTAGCTGACGTACTGTGGTCACCTGACCAGAGGTTGAGATCTAATTGGTCAGTAGTTTGATTGATCTACTGTGGTCACCTGACCAAAGGTTGAGATCTAATTGGTCAGTGTGCACTGCTGATTGACAGAGATGACACCCACCTTGGTTCATGACCAGCTATGATCTGCTGGAATACGCCCACGCACGCCCCTCGCTTGCCTTCCCAGTATTCAGGATTGGGGTCCAATCTTTCCAGGACATCGAAAGCCTTGGTCGCATAGTGGAACTGGCCCATCTACCGACAGAAAAGTTGAAAACATGAAAATCGAGAAGACACCGCGACAATAACAATTTGAAGTCAAGCAAAAAACATCAGAATTCCGAATGAAAAACCTGAATTTTTCGATCATATCGCCACCGTGTTGGCAAAGTGATGAATTTGTCCCAAATCAATATTTTTAAGCAGTTGGGATTTTTGGCTATTCTAATATTTTACGATGCCTTCTACATGCTTACTAAAGTTTGCGACACAAAAGTGCATCCTTCATTATTCAAGCTAATGACACAAAGTCGTAAATGTGCAACGAATCATTTTTTTTTTCTTTTTTGACCGGAATTCGTATTCTCGTTGATTTTACACGTGAAAACAATGTTGCAACCTGACGCCACATTTGTCTTCACACACCATCTCAATAAAGATCAGTCACTGCAAAAATGTTTCACAAACATGAATCTGGGACTGAGAAACATTTCCAATTTGGTTCAGAAATACTTGGAAAGTTTTCTCGACTCGCCATAGACTTTGTACACAACTGCTGAAGTAGCGTCTGGATACTGCATTCTTTTCTACACATGTGTTATATTTGAATTTATGTCTCCTCTACGATTTGCGTTTGGACGAAGTGACAAATCTGTTTTGTGAAATCGGCTGCAGGTTGAGATTGAGTGACTGGACACTAATTTGGGGCTAATGCCAAAATCTTGACCAAACATACAACGGACAAAAATAGGGGATGATGTTTTACCTTGTAGCCGTCGTTGGCAATGAGCTACAGCAGGCTGAACGATTCGCCAGACGTCTCCATCTTAAGGTTCAACTCCCAGGCTAGTCTGGCCTTACAATTCATGATGTCTGAACAACGAAAACAACACAAAGAAAGGTTATAAATACATAGGATACTGCTGTAAGAATACAAATTGGGGTCCACAAAAGATGGTTCGGTTCAGTGGATGCCAGTGATGTAGTGCCTTGGCTTATAAAGCTGCCTTAAGGCTGGATTTTAGGGCCTTGGCCTTGGCCTCGAGGCTTGAGGGCAAAAGCCTTGGCCTTGGCCTTGAGGGATCACAGCCTTGCAATTTTGAGTCAAGGCCCTTCAAGGCCCATAGATTTTTGCATTTTCCAGATAAATCGGTTCGAAATTTTGCTGTTACCATTTTAATCGTATTACCATGGAGGAGGGAAACCCCTTGTAGATTTGTGTGTTGGGCACACTTCCACTTTTATAGCATCACATGTTGTTACCATTGTAGTAGATTTGCTGCAAAAATATTCTGTACACTTGTGGGGCTAATGAGATGATCACTTAAATTGCATACAATTATGGAATAGATGGGTCATTCCACCGGGTTGGGGAACAAAGTGTGACATATGACCATATTCAGAAAAGCATGAATGCCTTGCTAGCAGTTGCTCTACAAAATATTTGTTGTTGGATGTTTCACTACTGCAGAAAGTTTGAAATCATTTCAATGTATTTTGCCAAAAATATGAGCAAAAAATGTCATTTTGGATGTAACATCGACACCGTGTCAGTGTTACGTCCAAATATGACATTTGTTATCTTTTGTTTATATTTCTGCGAAATATTACCCAAATTTACTTTGCGTACTTCTTACTATAGATGCAACACAATAAGCAAAGCTTTTGTTACGGTAGTCAGACATCAAATGGAGCAGAAATGATAGCTTGTTTGTGTGGATGTAACATTTACACGGTGTAAACCCTAAATGTCACACTTCCATTGAGTGATTTTTACACTGTTACATCCACACTTGAGGTATTGTTTCTGCTATATTTGAACCCTTACTATACCAAAACAAAGGCTTTTCTTGGTGCTTAGGTGTCCAGTTGCTAATATGAAATGTCAGTTTGGGTAACATTTTACATACGTGTAAAATATGGCTAAAAAAAAAAAGAATTTTTGGATGTACATTGTGTAACATTGAAACGGTGTCAATGTTACATCCGAATTAATAATTTTTTGCTCATATTTTTGTCAAAGTACTTTCAAATGATTTCAAACTTTCTCAAATATTGAACCACCCTAAGACAAATATTATGTTAAGCAACTGTTTAGAATGATTGATACTTTTAATAATATAACCAAATATACGGATGTAACATGCACTGCTTCCCAACCCGGTGGAATGACCCAGATCTGATTGGTTGTATGTCTCCCTGATAAGTGCTAAAGATTTGCATGTATCTGTTTTAGATAATGCTGATATTTCTGACCATGTTGGCCCAGCAAATAAACATTTCCTAAATCAGTTTCTTGGATCCCCCTTTTGTTACACTCGGGAGAATTGTGCGTCAATATAGAAGTAAATCTTTATTTTGTTTTAGTTAAACCATATTGAAGACCTGAACTGATACTGTAATAGATCTAATGCAGTCATAAAACGGTGTATGCGAGCATGTTGATTGCAATTTAAGACATGTTGTTCTTCTTAATGGGCGATTCGTGATGATGTGTCATGTGACTATAATAAGTTCTATATCAGTGGTCATTTTATAAAACAGGGCCTTGGCCTTGGCCTTAGCCTTGAGGGTTAAGCCTTGGCCTTTGCCTCGAGGCTTGAAGGTCTAAGCCTTGGTCTTGACCTTGAGGGTCAAAGCCTTGGCCTTGGCCTTGAAGGTTAAAGCCTTTGCTCCAACACTGCTGAGTATACAGTGTTTATACATTGGTGAAGGGCAAAACCTAATAGTGAAAATGAAAGCTGTTTATAGAATTTAGGGGAAAAAAGGAAAATTCCATAAAGATCAATGAATTTGAAATAGAGGGCTAAGAAGTTGAAAAGTATTCATGAAAATTTGTAACAAAAAGCCGTTTCCTCTCCGAGTGATCCCCGTTTGATATTTGCCAGGTCTGCATCGTGACTTTGGGCGTGATCCCTGGCTGCATGGCATATGCGGGTTGAGGGCTTCTGACTAGCGCCCCTTTGACAGAGACATTGACAATTAGGGAACCGCCAACATTGGGCTGGATAGCTCAGTTGGTAGAGCACCGGAGTGATATACTAATTGAGATGTAATTGGTCAGTACGCACTGTTTGATTGATGTACTGTGGTCACCTGACCAAAGGTTGAGATCTAATTGGTCAGTGTGCACTGCTGATTGACAGAGATGACACCCACCTTGGTTCATGACCAGCTATGATCTGCTGGAATACGCCCACGCACGCCCCTCGCTTGCCTTCCCAGTATTCAGGATTGGGGTCCAATCTTTCCAGGACATCGAAAGCCTTGGCTGCATAGTAGAATTGGCCATCTACCAATAGAAAAGTTGGAAATGAAAATTGAGACACCGCGACAATAACAATTTGAAGTCGAGCAAAAAACATCAGAATTCCGAATGAAAAACCTGAATTTGTCGATCATATCGCCACAGTGTTGACAAAGTGTTGAATTTGTCCCAAATCAATATTTTAAGCAGTTGGGATTTTTGGCTATTCTAATATTTTATGATGCCTTCTACATGCTTACTAAAGTTTGCGACACAAAAGTGCATCCTTCATTATTCAAGCTAATGACACAAAGTAGTAAATGTGCAGCGAATCATTTTTTTCTTCTTTTTGACGGGGATTCGTATTCTCATTGATTTACACTTGAAAACAATCTTGCAATCAGACGCCACTTTTGTCTTCACACATCATCTCAATAAAGATGAGTTATTGCAAAAATGTTTCACAAACACAAATCTGCAGAAACATTTCCAATTTTGTTCAGAAATACTTGGAAAGTTTTCTTGACTCGCCATAGACTTTGTACACAACCGCTGAAGTGGCGTCTGGATACTGCATTCTTTTTTACAAGTGTGTTATATTTAGATTGACATTTCCTCTACGATTTGGGTTTTGACGAAGTGACAAATGTGTTTTGTGAAATCGGCTGCAGGTTTAGATTGAGTGACTAGATACTAATTTGGGGCTAATGCCAAAGTCTTGACCAAACATACAAAATTAGGGGATGATGTTTTACCTTGTAGCCGTCGTTGGCAATGAGCTACAGCAGGCTGAACGATTCGCCAGACGTCTCCATCTTAAGGTACAACTCCCAGGCTAGTCTGGCCTTACGATTCATGATGTCTGAACAACGAAAACACACAAAGAAAGGTTATAAATACATAGGATACTGCTGTAAGTTCGGTTCAGTGGATGCTCGTTTCAGCAATTTTCGGCCAGCAATGCTCAGTGTAACTGTGTACAATATTTGGGAGCCAAGAGGGATGTTCAATGTAGCAAATTTCTGTCGTACAATCTGCTTAAAATGTAATAGAACAAATCCAACATGGCAAATGTATAACTAAGATGTGAAACTTACACGTGTAAATGAAAAAAACTTCTAAATCCGTCTACAAATTTCTCAAAACATGTAAACAAAACCAGAATTAAGAAAAGGGACCTCCGTTCACGCGAACTTCCTTGGAGATAACCACACATAGCACAAATAATTAACACAGTTTTCAAACCTACTTAATTTACAAAACCTTAGAAGCACCATAGTACTTGATTGCATTTGGGGAACACGTAGTTACATTTTTACTTTATCGACGACCGCCTGCTATTTACTATGTCAACCATTGTTGATTGATCATGTCAATCACGCCGATCTGCAGATCAGACATAATGGGTAGGCAAAAGCCACTGTCAATGGCTAAATGTTTAAAACGGTTCTTAAAATATTTGTTTAACGTTTACAAAATAAAACGCAAAGTCACGTCCTTAATATACGATCAGGGCGATGATTGCATGCTGGTTATGTCATTGTTAGAGACCCTTCAGTCTACCTCACACATGGCCAACATGTGCATCTCCCTAATGCCACTCTGGATTTTCCAGCAGTACATGAAATGCATGCATGCGACGTGTCGTGACTTTAGTTGGACATTTGGTTGTGCAGTCACAATTGTGAGTGGTCAATACATTATGAGTTGAGGCTTAACAGGTGGATTCATTCCCATAATTAGCAACTTGGAAGTTGGAAGAGGAAACGTCATTCACAATTGACGGTAATACTCACAGCATCTTGCCAACCAGAGACACGTGTAGTCATTCTTGATCTTCTCACTCTGAATGAGCATAAAAATCTGGAAAACAAGAGAAACGAAACCCACTCCAATTAAATCCTGGTAAAACCAAGTGTTGCCACCAAAACAGTGGTCTAGGAGGCACAGAAAGATCCCAATCCGGGTTTTAGACTTGTTTTTTATGCCTATTCGCCCTGAACAAGGCTAAAAGTCACTCCAGATATACAGGGCTACAAGTCAGCGCAAAGCAGCTAAATCAACCACACCATCTCTGCCCTCATAGGCACCCACTTATAAGCCATCAGTGTGGGGGTTTGGTCGGTATCAAATGAGGGGAATAATGCTCAGTGTGATTTTTGGCAAGGTATGTACCCCTGCAGTTGGAAAATATGTGATAGCATTGCAGCGGTGGCAGCTTTTTGGGTGCTATCCCTTGTTTTTTTTTTTTTTTAAATGGCAGCCAAAACATGCTTGTTACCACATATAATTGATCCGGTTCAAGCATATTGACGGCAATTTTGAAAACACAAATCAAAAGTCATAACACTGCCACCACTCACACTGCAAAGCTATCACACATTCTCCAACTCTAGATGTGCCTTTCAAAAAGTCGCTATGAGCATTGCTCTTTTCAATCGTCTGGTACTGGTGGCCCAATTTTTTGGACCAAAGCTGAGAGCCTATTACTCCTGGGTGGGGAGAAGCAATGAGTGACAAAGTGCCTTGCCCAAGGGCACACTCACCACGACCCCAGGCTGGACTCGAACCCACAACCTGCAGCTTTACCCGCAGACCACGAATCCAACGCCCTTAACCACGAGGCCACAGCACTCCACACTCCTCTTGAATCAGGACAGATCATAGGTTGGAGGGAAATAAGCACCAGGCAAGGAATTCCAAAGAGATGCAGCACGTGGGAAAATAAGCTATTGGAAAATATATCTTTTTGTTCTATATCTAGGTATACGGCAACAGTATATGGATGAGAACAGACAGAAAGTCGGGCTTCTCTCTCAAACAGGGACGACCATCGGTGGAAATTGATACAAAATTCCACTTTTCTTGAAAATGACAGCACACCAGGTGCCGTGATTTCACAGGATGCTTGAGACTATTATTCACTAACAGTCAGGTATTTCATAATAACTTGGCAGTTTTGGTTTTTGATGTCTGCAAATGAAAGGCACCATGACTAGTTCAGGCACCATGACGAGTCACTGCGCCATGACTGGCCAACTATTGAGGGCGCAACAACCAAAATTGGGTCCGGGAGTCCAACCTACCTCCTCTGCTTCCTTGTAGTTGCCTGCTGTGGCTTTGGCCTGCGCATAGTTGTAGTTGAACCTATCGTCGTTGTAGAAGTAACTCTAGAAACGTAAACATACAAAAATGTCATCTTAGTTTTTCTGATAATTTTCCCACCTGCACTACTTTTCCCCCCCCAAAAAGGACAAATACAGCTAAACCATGCCACAGAAACAACTATGAGCAAGTTGGGGCGAGACTAGTGGTCGATTCCTGATGTAATTTGATGCCTGAGCACTAATATCACCAAGAATGGTCAAGAATAATTCCAAAACAAAATTGGTCCTGAATATTAGAGGGCGATTGGCAATAAATATTGTCAGGTTTTTGGAGAAAAGTTCAAAAACGAATGGTGTCTAACATTAAATGCATTAGATGAAATTACGTCAGAGCAAATATGCAGTCCTATGCCCCCTTTCTGTCTGGCTTCAACTCCATTTTCGAAGCTGTGAATGAAATAAAATGAATCAATAAACATTACTGCAACTTTCCTAAAAAAATATAGCGGTGCTGTTGAAACCCCTCGGCCTGATGAGTTTGTTGATATAAGGTGTGAAATTACAAGTACATGTAGTAGGACCTTGACCAATGACGTTGACCTTTGACCCCCAAATCAATCCAAACTTGATTTTCCTGAAGGGCAACCCCTGAAGTTACAAACCCAAATCACATTTCTAACTCAAATTATCATCGGGAAACAATTTACCTTCAACTCACCACTGATATACTCACCCAAAAATAAGAAAATAATTTTCTGACATTCTTCTAGTTGGGTAAAGTAGAGATATATATATTTAGTAATTAAGAATTTGCTAACTTTAAATAACTTTTTTAGTGTTAACCTGGAATTTTCCAAGATTTACGTAAGTGCGCTGCGTTAGGGAACACTAAGCTGATTTTTGGCCCAATTTCCGGACGCCACTGTTTATAAATTTTGCTCAAAATTGTATGACAGTGAAATTGTTTACAGAAGTTAAAATGGCAAACACTATTGAAAAAGTACAAGTAATAACTGAATGAATTCGAAGTTTATCAACAAAGAAGTTTGGCAACCGTGCATGAGGAAAGTCAGGAGAAACGTCGCAGTGCGCCACGTTAGGGAACACCACTATATGTGTGCATTGATACTGGGTTCTTAATTGGGGTAGGTGCGGTGAACTAAAAACAATAGGCCCTGGCCCTGCTGACTATATGACTATACAATCATGGAGCTATAAAAAGAGGTCTTACCCAACAATGTATGCAAAGCATTCCAAAATACTCCGGAAAGACTCCCATACCTCAGACGTCACTGACCAACAAAGACTATGAAATGTCCTTTGACATGTTTTCTCAGTAGGCATGCCATGGTAGCAACTTTTCCCTGCTAAATCCCACATTTTTGGACATATTATCCCTTTTAATGGTGTAGGGAAAAAGTAGTGATGTCCAGATATATGGGAATCTTTCCAGTACGCCGAAAGGAAGTTGAATTTTGAGAAATAATTAGTCCAGACTTACCTGACGTACAGGCCTATATAGCCTACCGCTGCATTATCTGCTGCATAATGTTGATCGATAACCAAACAACAGGTGGCGCTCTTTACAATTAACGGTGTCGGGTACAATCTCATTCAAGTGATGTTGAGCGGTACGCGTTGCCATGGTGATACGTCATCAGTGTGCTCTGCATCCTGTATGTGCTCCACAGTTGACATCCTTGGTAGAACCTTCAAACTCTGTCAACTTCAAGAAACAAAGCAAAACAAGTTATTCCGTGTACGATCCCTGTGAAAATAGACATGCTCAGAGTGTGCGAACGGAGGTGGACTCCCGCGCGGTATGCGGGAAGGGTTTTTTATAAAGATCTCAACTTTTTTTTTTCATAGTTAATGTTTTACCAAAACATCCCCTGAATAAAGTCTGATATCCCTGTAATGTTCAAGTTGATTAAAGACTATATCCCTCCAGGATGATTTCTTAAAACCCTGCCCTTCCCCGAAAGGAGAACAAAAATCACTGTGACAAGTCTACTGATTGGCGATTGGGGGCGCCATTCACTTTACACGGTGTGCCGTTTTATTTTTTCTTACGCGCTGTCCTTATTTTGATTCCGTAAAAGTTTTTACGATTTCGCGGTGGAAATATCGTCCTTCGACTTCATTTTGTGTTTGCAGCTGTAGAAGGGGAACCAGACAATGGAACTTTCATGGACAGAGCACCATTAATGATTTATGTTAAAATATAGACGGTACCTTTTTAGTTTTACTTTTAGCAGAACGGTGAGGGAAAATTTGCAGGTTTTGGAAAATGTGAATATTTATTAAAAATCGTTAAAAAAGTCCCGAAAGACACAACATTTTTTAATTGGCCTTTTTAAATGACTCGGCAGTAAGTCCTTATGGCCTGGAGAACTGGATAAAAATTGCCACTTAAAGTTAAAGGAGTTTAGGCAACACAAAAGAGAAATTTTCCATGCCGCGATCGCGATTAAAGGGATGCCGCGATTAAGGGACTCCGACTATAATTTTTTGGTAACAAATTTCCCTGCTAAATCCAATATTTTTGGACGTTTTAAAACAGGAATGGAGGCATAAATCACTTAAGGGAAAATTGAGTAATGTCCAGATATGGGAATCTTTCCAGTACGCCGAAAGGAAGCTGAATTTTGACAAGTAAATAGTCCAGACTTACCTGATGTGCAGGCCTAGCCTACCGCTCATTATCCATGTTATATCCATAATGCATGTAATGTTGATGTCGGATAACCAAACGACAGGTGGCGCTCTTCACAATTAACGGTGTCAAATACAATCTCGTTTACGTAGTGTTGAGCGGTACGCACTGACAGGTACTTAATACAGGAAAGAAAGTTACAAAATAAAGTTATCCCTGGGGACGAAGTTGCGAAAAAGTTTCTAAGTCCGAATTTTCCCATCATGCATTAAGAAATCCCAATTCCTTTTAGGATTTAGGGAATCGTTATTCGTTTTCCGTTTTGCTTTCGAGTCGGGAAAGGGGAATCGTTATTCGTTTTCCGTTTAACTGTCGAATTGGAAAGTAGGAATCGTTATTCGTTTTCCGTTTGGCTGTCGAATAGGGAGATATGGGAATCGTTATTCGTTATCCGTTTTGCTGTCGCGAATGGATTTTGGATTCGCTAATGGCTTTGCCAGGCAGCGTGATTTTCCGCGTTCGGCCTGCCGTTGGGCCGCAGGCATGGCAGGGCAACGAAATCGACTGCCGTCGGTCGTGCGCGGTACCGATGCCGGTGACTCGGAAGCGGCCGGCCTGCGCGGCGCGCGCGGCATTGCCATTCTGTTTTTAATGGAATTACTTGTACATTCCTTGTGCATATTCAACGTTTGATTCGGTAGCTAAGAAAAGTAAGATAACTTGTGAAATAAATTTTAATATACTTTCTTTTTTTTCTTTTTAGGTTCTGGATTTGGCAAGGACCATGCAGATGACATCGACAGTTTATTCTTTTAGTTTATTCTTTTAGTGTATGAATTTAAATTGTTATCTAAATTTAAATCATTACATTTTCTTTCTTTTCTTTTTAGGTTCTGGATTTGGTAAGGACCAGGTGAAATCGAAAGTGATTATTCAGTTTGAGCGTGAACTGAATACTGGCATAGGCTTGGTTGTATATTTGGTTATTGCATGGCGGTAGGAAACAAGAGGTCATTATCATTCAGTATTGAGAATGTTTGTTTTCTTTTAGTCCTTTTTTGGGCGGGTCCTTGTGTTGTTTTTTAACGGAAAATTTTTTTTTTTCATACTCTGCCTAATTACCGTTTGATTTGGTCATAGCAAAAAATGTAATATACGTTTTTTGTTCTTTTTAGGTTCTGGATTTGGCAAAGACGTGGTGACATCGTCAGTGATGATTCAGTTTGAGCATACTGGCACCCAAGCGTCGCTCATCTATAGAAGCGTCGCTCATCTTTTGAATTTTACAGTGGAGAAACTTCAGATGCGGATTTGGTGTGCTTTAATTATGCAATAGGGATCAATAATAGGAAAAATGTTGCAACCTGACGCCACTTTTTTTCTTCATAATCATCTCAATGATGGTCATTCATTGCAAAAATGATGGTAAGACGTGAATCTTGGATAAAAACATCAGTTCCATAATATTTGCACGTAGCCTAAGTCTCTAAATGTAACGGCAGACTGCATCAAAAATGTCACCGTGCACAGACGTCCATATTAACCGGTCAGCGCGGCGCAAGAACCGTGTAACTTTGCACGGATTGCTACCGCGTGGGCCTGAGCATGCCGCGCACACAGTGCGTGTAACCTGCCGCGGCCGACTTCGCGCTAAATAAATTCCTCTTTTTGGGGGAAAGAGAGCCCATACCAAAAAGAGATTCGCCGTTATTTTAATAAGCAGTTCACTTTCAATGAGTTACGGTCCACTTTATTCAGCCTCGGATCATTATCCTGCCTGACGGTACGACTTGACTTACGCGTGATGGTACGAGTCGTCTTAACTGAAGGTACGACTTGCCGAAGGTACGAGTTGTCCAAGGTACGACTCGGTATAATGACGTCGAGTTGAAGGTACGAGTTGTCCAAGGTACGAGTTGCCCAAGGTACGAGATGACCTGTTACCAAAAAGAGACATCTGATCGCAGCCTGGCACTAGGCAACACTTTCTGATTAGGCTATATAAAGAGGGTGAGTAGGCTTATTTTCTAAAGCAAAAATAAACTACAAATTAAGCCTAAATGTGCAAATCAAAATTTGACAAAGTTTGACATGTTTTGGGGAAAGATTTCCATATACAAAGTTCATTCAACACCCTGTGTACAAACCCTATGAGATTGGACTGAAAAATTCTAAGTGTTTTCTAAGAAAATGCTTGTATTTTCTCACTGCTCAAATTGACTTTGATGACATGAAATTGCTCTCTGGGGGCTTGTTAGTCAGTACAGAGGAAAATTAGTGAACTTCGCATATGGTAATCTTGCCGATGGTTGTACTGAAGTTTTCTTACGATCTGGATGAAAAGTGAAATTTCCAATTCAATCCCGAGAGTTCCCCTCGCGATTCTGAGCACGTTCAATTTCCGACTCATGTTAATGTTTGAACGATGCGATGTGGTCTTCATGCCCAGCGTACATTGTACATTTGATGGTCCCCATATCCCGAGTGCGATTCCGTTACCGAGCGCAATGCATCGATTATGATAATGAGTAGACTGGATCTCATTTGTAAACACAAGTACATTTCGAACGATAATAAAAAGAGAGTCGGGAACTAGGACAGCTTTTATGGGCGGAAACCAGTTCTAGCTAGTTCCCGATTGTCTTTTACGATTTGAAATCCACTTGTGTTCACAAGCGAGATCCAGTCTACTCATCATAATCGATGCTTCGCGCTCGGTAACGGAATCGCACTCGGGATATGGGGACCATTGAATGTACGCTGGGCATGAAGACTACATCACGTCGTTCAAACATTAACACGAGTCGGAAATTTAACGTGTTCATGATCGCGAGGGGAGCTCTCAGAATTGAACGGGAAATTTCACTTTTTTTCGGATCGTAAGTAAACTTCAGTACAACCATCTTAATCATCGATGTCTATTTGTACCTCAGGTGGCCTATCTAGTAATTGGGAGGCCATTTTGAGGGTGAAATCTGAATGTTAAAAAGATGATAAGTTGGGTCCAAGTTACTCGGACTACTGTAAGTGTAGTCCGAAAATTTGGGACTCTCAATACTGTGTATGAGAGTCCCAAAACTTATGGTATTGAAAACATGCAAAGCAAGAAAAAAGACTGGCACCTGAAACAACCAGTCCAACACAGCTTCAGTACTGCATCAATCAACCATGCCAAAAGAATTTAAGAAACATGTGGCATGAAGCGGGAACTAGTCTCAATTTACTACACATTTCTCCGTAGTCAAGCCACCAGACTATTGACACTGAATGAAGAGGTCAGTCTTTTCAAATAGTTGGACCATATGGTCATGATGGTTGGACATGTACCAGTCTAGTATTTAGTCCCATTTTGAAATCACTTGACGTCCCTCTCATGTGCAAAACATTGAAGAAAAATCTCCTTTGAAAATTGAATTGAGTCTCCAAACTTGGTTGGTGAAATACTGAGGACATTTTCTTTGCCCGTTTTGTTTTGCATGTTTCAGAGCACTCCAGAGCCCTGTCTGCTGTAAGTGTAACTTAGCCCTAGTCCTAGCCCAGGTTGGACTCTGTTGTGTACACGCAACGGAGTCCAGGGTATGAATCTCTCCTGCCATAGCGAAAATAGTTTTAACACATTTAGTATTAGTAAATATTGCTTGAGATTATTTATGCTTATTGAATTCTTTTCATTGGCTTTGGGTAATGTATTTTTTTTTTCATTAGAAATTTGACGTGACAGGTCACACAGTGGATGATATGGTGAACAAGACAATAGAATACCTTCAGCCCAATCCAGGTAAGAACCAAAATTGAAACATCATTGACGCTAACCTTCCCAAATCCTCCAAAATCCTATTTGCAAAATGGAGGCTTTTGCAGGATTGAGGCTATATGGCAAAAATGTGTGCCTGATTTATGGGGATGCACTGTGTCAAGGTCTTGGGCCGGATCTTGTGATGTTCCCTGAGCTCAGGGAACCAGACTAGCTGGCTTGCATCCATTCACGGATGTGTAACCGCTTGCAAAAAAATGTGGACTAAATAAATTGGGTAAATTGGGACACTATTTGGACAAATCAGTTTCTTCCATCGATGGTCGGCCGACCATCTTTTGAAATCATACCAAAATTCCACTTTTCTTAAAAATGACAGCACACCAGGTGCCATGATTTCACAGGATGTCTGAGACTGTCATTCACCTACAGTCAAGTAAAGTATTTCATAACATTTTGGTAGTTTTGTTTGTTGGTGTTTGCAAATGTCGTATATTACCTTTAATTGTAACCTTTGGAATAATTACGTTTGGGGTGACTATAGAACACCGGTTTGAATCGGGTCTAAGTATTCACTTCAAACAAACCAAATAGAGATAGATCTTCTATTTGTTTTCTGACCCTAATCAATCATGTTGTCTTTCCTGAACAGTCTCCAGAGCCATGAGTAAAGTCCGTGGTCAGAACAAGGGAGGAACCAAGCCTCAACAACCCGTAGGATTCCTGGGAGAAGTCATGCTGAAGAACGGCAGAGAATTAGGAGAAGATTCAACGTTTGGTGAGCAAGCTTCAAGATGTATTCTCTTTCCTTCTGTGGTAGACTGATCATAAAGCTCTCAAAAAGGTGCTCTAATCAGTGTTCCAATCCACCAACATAGTACCATGAGTATTGTGTAATTTATGTAGGGCCCAGCACTTCAGATATGCAAGGCCAAGTAAAGAAATAAACCAGTTTCTCGTACCTGCCCGCTGCCTTTTTTGTACCCACTTTTTATTTTTTAATTTTTTTTAATTATAAATGCATACATTTGCAATATACAGGTGAGTCAAAAAAAAAGACGAAACCCAAATGGCAGGACCAATTTTTGAATGAAGTTTGGCCTGTAGCACTTTCCAGATCTAGGATATGAAAGCCCAATCAATGGGCTTTGTATTAACACAAGAATCATTCACATCACTCATTTGCTTTTCAAGTTATGGAATTTTGAACACAAACACTGTTTTAAAAGTTCTGTCCACGGATCACAAAAAGGTAAGTGTTCTTTCAGTAAAATGAAAACAATTCACATGCATCCCTGTGAGAATTGTTATCACTTTGCTGCAAGAACACTTCCTATTTTTGTGATATGTGGACAGAACTTTAAAACGATGGTTGTGTTCAAAATTTCGTAACTTGAAAAGTACATGAGTGATTTTTGAATGATTCTTGTACTAAAAGAAAGTTAAATAACTGGGCTTTCATATCCTAGATTTTGAAAGTGCTGCAGGCAAAACTTCAATCAAAAATTGGTCCAGCCGTTTGGGTTTTGGTTTTTTTTACTCGCCCTGTATTTGGCAAATTTGTCAGTTGTCTGTTTATTTGTTTCCAACAATATTGTAGCTACATGTACTAGTACAGCAGATAGGTGATGGGATTGTACCTTTGATGATACAAGCATGGCATTTGGCACACAGTCAGAGTATGTCATGAGAAAGATATTTAGCCATAGGGCCATCGCAGATTTGTCCTTTGAAAAAATATAGACAAATCCAATGGCAGCCATTTTCTGTACAGACGCAATGTTTGCGCGAGTCGCGCTCAGGTAGGGCGCGTGCTCTAGGCTCCTTCAACCAATAAGAATACCGAAATGCGCGCGCCTCATCTTTAAGAATGCGTTCATTATGCGTGTGAGCGAGACACCACCGCAGTCAAAACCTGCTAATTCTGGTCGCCAGAGCCCACTATAGGCAGAAAAATGACCAATGGCAGCCATTTTGAATCATTTGAATATTGCTTGTTACCTAGATTTTTTCAAAGGGCAAATCTGTGATGGCCCTTTTATAAGACATACTCTGACTGTGTGCCAAATGCCATGCTTGTATCATCAACTTTAGGCACAATTCTCCCAAATATTTCTGCTGAATAATGCATTTCACAGACCATCCCAGCTCCTGTGGTATACATAGCCCAGCTGTTCTCATTTTGGTGGAAACATCAGAACAATAAAATCTTGCATTTTTGGGGGATACAGGTACAGCGATGGTCGAGATGGGCAAATTGCTGAGGCAACTTTCTGAAGTCAAGGACGACTTCGATCTGAACGTCAGACAGAACTTCCTGGATCCCCTGGATCATCTCAAGAACAAAGATCTGAAAGAGATCAACGTGAGTTCCATCTTACGGAATCTGACTGATTTTGATAGAAGCAGGACTGTGTTGCACAGCCACCTGCGGGGAAATTCAAGCACAAATTGTGGCCAATCTGGAAAAAATTGTTACAAGACCAGTGATGGATTACTGGTTGATTTGGGTTGTAACTTATGCCTGTGTACTTTGGGTCATTCGATAAATTTGGGGTCCACTTTTTTCCTGTCCCTGTTACATCTGACATCTGTGATTTTATAATTCTGATGCACTCCTTAATGCAGTCGTCCTCCAAGAGTGATTATGAATAGCAAACTACCTACACAACGAATACAAAATTGTTTAAAGTCATTCTTAACCCTAACTCCCTGGGCATTTTTGCGATGATGCTGCAAAATCCTCCAACTGCCTCCATGTCAAAATTGCATGCAGCCTCAATCCTGCAAAATCCTCCATTATTTCTTGAATGTGATCCGTGGAAGAATGATCACTGCCTCAATCCTACAAAATCCTCCAGCAATCACTGTCAATATGTTGAGGCAGAGCCAGTGACATCCTGGAGCAGTGCGGAGGACTTCAAGTATAATTTATGCACAGCTGAGCGTAAACAAACACAAGGTCCAGCCTAAGGCCTTGACACAGTGCATCCTCCAAACTCGGACACACATTTTTGCCAAACAGCCTCAATCCTGCAAAATCCTCCATTTTGCAAAGAGGATTTGGGAGGATTTGGGAAGGTTAGGGTTAATGCAGTCGTCCACCAAGAGTGATTATGTGAAGCAGACAACGTACCCAACAAATTGTTGAAGTCATTCTTAATGATACTTGAACAGCAAATGACAATGCTCAGAGATAACAGGAACTCGAAAATTGTCACACTTTGACCCATAATTTATATAAGGTGCCTTACAGCAATGTGCAAATGTCTCTTGTCAAACAATAAGTTTATATGTCTCCCCAATGTTTTTTTTTTTTTCAGCACCATCGGAAGAAGTTGCAAGGGCGACGTCTTGACTTTGACTACAAAAAGAAAAAGCAAGCAAAAGGTAGGCAACAGATTATCTCAACTCCATCATATCAAATCATCTTACATTACTAAAATCATAACTAAAACAAAAATAACGTTAGACTTCAAAAGTTTTATTGTTAACATGACACTAATTCATTATTAAGACAAGATAAGTTTTGCGGTAGCACCATGTGAATTAATCTCTTTTCTGAGTATGTGTGGTTCTGAAAAGAACCGGAGGGACTTAATGTTTCGAACAGTATGCTCTGCCCGTCGTCAGGAGAATGAGGGATTCCAACGATGATGCGATGTTATAAGGCTGGGTGCGGCATGAGAAGGAATATCAGAGATGCCACTTTTCTGCTTTTTACCGGAATTCCGTTTTTTCAAAAAAATCTCACAAAATTCCGTTTTTTCCAGCCGTCAAATTAACCAGAAAAGGAGAAAAAACTGTGGAAATGCCTTGATTTTTACCTCGACTTAGTACATTTAGGCGCACACATGGCACAACGTTGTTCGTCGAAGTAGTCTTAAAAACAGTCTTTGTGTATGTTGTTGCCGAGCCTGCATGCGATACAAGCGGCCAACGTACTTAATTGCACGCAGTATACAACGGTGCCTCGCTGTGTGCTAAGCACACGTACCAGTAGCATTCGGCCTGGAAATCAAGTCTATCATTTCAGCTATCGGTGGTTTTCGATCGCAGTGATATATATGAATACAAAAAATGCGGGTACCAACCATGTTTTCGTTGAGCGCATCGCGTAGTGCAAGGATCATGTACACCGACAGCAGTGTTGTGGAATCGTGCATGTTTCATGTCGAATATTACGTTGGAAATTCGGGTAGGCAGAATAAATATTAGGAATATGGAAAAAGTCAAAGTGATTGAACGAACCGACAGCTTTAAAGGCCATAGAAGCAAAATTAAAAAATAAACAGAACTTGGCTCGGCTACAAAATAAAAGATGACAATGAGGACTTTGTGTCGGACACGGAGTGGCTTTTTCACTCACAAAAAAGTCCTTTTTTTTTTAAGCAGACCCAGTTTCGTTTTTTTTTTCAAGAAGACCCTGTGGCATCTCTGAAGGATGCAAACTGGTGAAGCTGCAGTGTTGTGGTGATGTGATTGAGTTCTTGAGGTACATGTAGGTGTTCATCGTCGCAGACGTTGTATGCTGATGATGAACACCTACCTCAAGAACTCCATCACATCACCACAACACTGCAGCGCAAGGGATACCAGCCAAGTCAAGACACAAGACCCAAGAACCATTCCCGGCCGTAGGGTCTCCTATACCCAAAGCCAACTAGTTAGGGCCCCTAGTTCCATCACCCTCCCCTACTTAGGCACCACTTCTCATCACATCCAGTGGATCCTCCATAAGCATGGAATTCGAGTCTTCCACACAGCCCCTCTGAAGATGCAGAACCTGCTGACTTCACACAAGGATCGGTGTGACCCAGAATGCAGACCAGGGGTGTACAAGATTCCATGTCAATGTGGCAAAGTGTATATCGGCGAGACTGGCAGGGACCTCCCCACCAGACTCAATGAACGCAAAGCCCATGGCAGGAAGGGAGACTTCAAGAAATCTTCCATCGTCAAACACTCCCACACCCAAGACCACCCGATCAACTGAAGCCAAGCAGAAATACTCAGAAGCATCGACCGCTGGTACCCCCGACGCATCAGAGAAGCCAACTATACCCCTGAGCTCCTTCCCCTTTGCCCCCTCACTGTGTACTGACACGCTCCAGTGATCATCCAGCATCCTTCAGTCAACTTGCATCCTGTCTCAGCTTCACCGGTTTCGAGCTTCACCAGTTTGCATCCTTCTCACGCCTCACCGCACCCATCCTTATAACATTGCATCAATCGTTGGAATCCTTCATTCTCCTGACGACGGGCAGAGCATACTGTTCGAAACGCTGAGTCCCTCCGGTTCATTTCAGAACCACACATACTCAGAAAAGAGATTTATTCACATGGTGCTACCGCAAAACTTTTCTTGTCTTAGTATCTTTCCACCATGCAAACCTTCAAATCTCATCCTATATCATTATTAATTGTCATACATTATGCCCCCAAAAAAGTGTCTGTGGAAAAAAAAGTCTGATGTGGTTTGGGATTGGAATCATTTGCCCTTGAGCATTAAACCGAGGTCTTGCCGTGATGACTGATAGCCAGGCAAATGATTCCAATCCCAATTGCAGCCCTTTTCACAACATGCAGGATTTTACACAGCTTACATGACACAGCACTGAAATTGATTAAGGCAAGGAACTTGGTCACAGTGTCCCAATATGTTGTTGTGATCAATTGACAAGTGTGCAGTGATGCGTGACTGAAATTAAATGAAACTCATCGGGGTTGAGGCTAAGATAGGGAGTATCTGCACAATCAAACTTTTTCAAATTGGACTTCATGGTTTTGTAGTTATTTCAAAAATAGTCAAACGGACATTTCTTTTGGACATACTGTACAATGCGTATAATATTTGTTTGCATTAAAAGAAAAACAAAAATTGCATTTAAAATATACGAACACTGTCCACACTTACCATAACGCGCACACAGTCGTTTTCTGCTATGCTTCCGAGGATTAATTGGCTTTGTGTTTTCCTTTGTTCCCTGATCTAAACCTTTCCCATAGACTTAGTGCACAAACCGGCGTTGGAGGACAATAGGCACTGTCGTTCGAGTACCGTATTTTGAGTACCGAAATGTGTACTCACAGTTGAGTACTTGAAGAAGACTTTGCGGAATGAATTTTGATGAACAGTTTGAGTAAAATGCAAGCAGGTCTTTAAAAAATTAAGTCAAAGTTGCAAAATGTATAACAAGATCATTAAACCAGATTTGTCCAGGTTTTTGGCTTTTTGCAGCGCTAACGTTGGTCTTTTCCAAGACCTGGCCACGATTTATTTAGAGCAAATGCATTCAAATTTTTCTTCCTGATTGGTTTCTGTCTAGATTGGTGGGTTGGGTAAGATCAAGACTAACACAATCAAGGAGCTCTCCAAACCCTCAAAGATGAAACTTTTCCGATTTTAATCGGAAAACCGACTTTTTGAATTTTCCAAAGAAATTCCGATTTTTTTACAGTGTGTCCCACAAAATTTGATTTTCTGATGATCTTTTCACAAAATGTCATTTTATTTCAATCATAATTTCGAAGAAAAGTCCATGGAAATAGCGTGCTAAAATCATCGCGAACGTAGTTTTAATCTCTTTCACCAGTCGTTATTGGAGAGTTTCAACGGTAGAAACACAGGGCATAACACTGATCAGAGCCTTCTCCGGCTGGACAAAAGGTTAAACATTGACAGGCAACATGGAAAAATCACTGTGCGATTTTCGGAGGTTTCTGATTCAGTTGTACAAAATGCAATGCTTTAAAAATCATGATGATTATCTCGAGGATAGCAAAGAGAGCATTAGCGAAACATTTCACTGGCATTTGTTGGAAGAGAAAGAGGGTAATGCCTGATTTTTTCCCCATGTATGAATGCAAGTGGTTGAATCGTGGACATGATTGAAGCACCATGAACGGTGCCCTTGTCTTTCGGACTTTTCCCTCGACTTTCTCAAGTAAAAAGTGAACTTCTTTATTGATGACTCCATTACTCTAACCGTAATTCAGGCATTTTATGCAATGACAACACTGACCGTTTTTTTTTTTTCAACGTAAAATTTTGTTTGAATCAAAAATAAAGCACGAGTTGGTGTCCGGAAATTGGGCATGAAGTGTATTGTACATGCATGTACATGTGTGTAATGGCAGCGCGGCCCAGATTTCGGACACGTATTTTGTTCGGCCTTTTTTCCGATTTTTTTGCCACATGCGAGTTTCATCTCTGAAACCCTGGATGCTGGATGAGGAAGCAGCCTGGAGACCACGGAGAAGTTTCCTTGGAAGATCAGCAAGGAAGAAGTCACCACGCTCAAAGAGAAGGTAGAATCTCCTCCTTGGGCTCAAACACCCCCCCCCCCCCCCCCACAGTAAAAACTATAAACTTTATAAATTGTGTAAGTTGGTCAGTAGTGCAGAATGATTCACATATTAACTAATGCATGCAAAATAGAGAAAAAAAGTAAATTTTAATGACTATCATCCCATCCTATATGTTTAGGCTATAGAAATGTCAAACCCCCAAAACAGATTTTTACCTACCCTACCACACAGTTGGTTTTTATGTGTAATAGAAAACACCACACTTTTTGTTCTTGATTGGCCTTATTATTTTAATATATGTTTCAGTGTCCAATTGATTTCATGGAGCCTTTCAGAGATCTCTCAGGTTATTCTGGATGGCTGCATGTCTAAGGAAACACATGCTTTATGTCAAAGGGAAATAATGCTCTGTATAATTTTTGTTTGTGAAACCCCACCTCCACCCCCACCTCCCACCACCCCCAGGCGTGACCCTACTCATCCCTCACCTCATCTCCATGAAATCCAACTGGGAGAAATGCAAGCTGCGCGTCTTTGCCACCACGGGCAAGAAGGAGCAAACGGACAGGGAGAAGATGAACACGGCCAACATGCTCAGCATGTTCCGCATCAACTGCTCGGACGTGGAGGTCATCCCGGACCTGGACAAGAAGCCCAAGGAATAGAGTCTGAGACGGTTCAAGGAGCTGTCCAAACCCTGGATGCTGGATGAGGAAGCAGGCGAGTCCATGGAGAAGTTTCCTTGGAAGATCAGCAAGAAAGTAGTCACTACGCTCAACAAGAAGGTAGAATCTCCTTCTTGCGGTCAAGCACCCCCCCCCCCTCCACAGAGAAAACTTAACGAGGGCCTTTTGGGCGCAATCGTGGCTTATAAATGCTGGTACCAAATGAACGATAACCAGCATGAGTGAACCAGTGAAGTGTCCCTCATTCCGGCTTCTGCTTGTTTGACTATAAAGCGCCCTCTTTTGTCCATGCATGGAGACAATACACTTAGAGCTCTTCCCAGTACCCACTTTATACGGAAGATGGATAGTTCCACTCAATGAGTGTGAATATATTTTTGTTGGTGTGTGTGAAAATATTTTTTTTTGTACAGCGGCCGCCACTTATTATGTGGCGGCTGTCAGATAATAAGTGGCGGCCGCTGTACAAAAAAAAATATATTCACACTTTTTCATGTGGCGGCTGCCACTTATTATCTGGCGGCCGCCACATAAAAAGTGTGAATATATTTGCTTTTGCTCGTGTGAAATTTTTTTTTTTGTACAGCGGCTGCCACTTATTATGATGACTTATGTAGCGGCCGCCACTTATTATTTCGCGGCCGCCACATAATAAAGTGGCGGCCGCTATACAAAAAAAATATTCCCACAAGCACCAAAAAAATATATTCACACTCATTGAGTGGCACTATCTGTCTTCCGTAACTTAACGCGTAGTGCCTAGTTTTTGTGATTTCAACATACAGGGTGAGCAGAATATTTCGATGAGTATTTTGAGTACCGAAATGTGTACTCACAGACTTTGCGGAATGAATTTTGATGAACAGTTTGGGTAAAATGCAAGCAGGTCTCTAAAGAATTAAGTCAAAGTTGCAAAATTTATAACAAGATCATTAAACCAGATTTGTCAAGGTTTCTCGCTTTTTTTTCAGCACTAACGTTGGTCTTTTCCAAGACCTGGACACAAATTATTTAGAGCAAATGCATTCAAATTTTCCTTCCTGATTGGTTTCCGTCTAGATTGGTGGGTTGGGTAAGATCAAGACCAACACAATCACCAAGGAGCTCTCCAAACCCTGGATGCTGGATGAGGAAGCAGCCTGGAGACCACGGAGAAGTTTCCTTGGAAGATCAGCAAGGAAGAAGTCACCATGCTCAAAGAGAAGGTAGAATCTCCTCCTTGCGCTCAAGCACCCCCCCTCCCCCACACAGCGAAAACTATCAGCTTTAAATTTATTTTTGTGTAAGTTGGTCCGTAGTGCAGAATGTTTCACATGTTATAATGCATGCAAAGTAGAGAAAAAAGTAAATTTTAATGACTATACATATCATCCCACCCTATATTTTTAGGCTATAGAAATGTCAAACCCCCAAAAACAGATTTTTACCTACCCTACCACACAGTTGGTTTTTTGTATGTTATAGAAAACACCACACTTTTTGTTCTTGGTTGGCCTTATTATTTTAATATATGTTTCAGTGTCCAATTGATTTCATGGAGCCTTTCAGAGATCTCTCAGGTTATTCTGGATGGCTGCATGTCTAAGGAAACACATGCTTTATGTCAAAGGGAAATAATGCTCTGTATAATTTTTGTTTGTTCCCCCCCCCCCACCTCCGTCCCCACCTCCGTCCCCACCTCCCACCACCCCCCAGGCTTGACCCTACTCATCCCTCACCTCATCTCCATGAAATTCAACTGGGAGAAATGCAAGCTGCGCGTCTTTGCCACCACGGGCAAGAAGGAGCAAATGGACAGGGAGAAGATGAACATGGCCAACATGCTCAGCAAGTTCCGCATCAACTGCTCGGACGTGGAGGTCATCCCGGACCTGAACAAGAAGCCCAAGGAGTAGAGCCTGAGACGGTTCAAGGAGCTGTCCAAACCCTGGATGCTGGATGAGGAAGCAGGGGAGACCACGGAGAAGTTTCCTTGGAAGATCAGCAAGGAAGAAGTCACTCCGCTCAACGAGAAGGTAGAATCTCCTTCTTGCGCTCCAGCACCCCCCCCCCCTCCACAGAGAAAAACTATCAACGAGGGCCATTTGGGCGCCATCGTGGTTTATAAATGCTGGTACCAAATACACGATACCCAGCATGAGTGAACCAGTGAAGTGTCCCTCATTCCGGCTTCTGCTTGTTTGACTATAAAGCGCCCTCTTTTGTCCATGCATGGAGACAATACACTTAAAGCTATCCCAGTATCCACTTTACGCTTAGTCCCTGGTTTTTGTGATTTTAAGTCCAGTCTTGCAACATCTTTAATTGCGTCCAACCTTTGACATTCTGGTGGGTGATTTTCAATAATGAGATTGATCACTTTCAATCCATTTTTCCGTACAACTCTTAGTTCATTTGATTTGCCAAGTGCATGGAACTGGACTTTATTAAACATCAATAAAACACTTTATTTTTTCGCCTGAAATCTTTTTTTTTCCTTTCAGTCCAACAGACAGATGCGGATCCGTGAATTGCTTCTCCAACATTCCCAGGAGGCTCAGCTCATTGTCATGTAAGCACACAAAGCCACTACTAACTCAGTAGACTCAATTTCATGGTTTAAGCACACAATTCTGCATCTTTGAAATGGGGGGGGGGGCATTACAATGAAAAGACATCCCATCATTCTCAGCTACAGTTGCATGACAAGACGTATTATCAGTGTAATGCCTGGCCCCCCCCCCCTCCCGAAAACAATCATTCAAAGATGGCCGTATCAGCAAAAAGGCTTATAGAGTTGTCTAAGGGGCGTGGTTAACTCGCAAACGGCGGTAGGTCAATGCATGGCGCTTTTCATGGCGGCACAATTGCTGACGTTTGCACAAAAAACCAAATATTCTTAAAAAGCCGCTGGCGAAACAAGAAACTTTTTAAACAAAACTAAGGACACTTGTGTAAAAACTAAAAAGTTACTTGTGTAAAAAGGGCACTCTTTACAGAATACTGGGAGAGGGGTGTTAACCGCTGGTCCGAAAAATTGGGGTGGGGTGAGCAATAAGTCTAACAGTGCTTGTGACCCAGTCTGACTGAGCTACTGTGGTCACCTGATCAAAAGTGGTGATCTGATTGGTCAATGTGCACTGTTGATTGACATGCAGGAAGGGTCCATTATAACCTTTTCTTTGATTTCTTGCAGGAGTCTACCTATTCCCAGGAAGCGTACTTGTTCAGCTTACATGTACATGTGCAGGCTGGAGACATTATCCAAGGATATGCTGTCAGCAGGGGATTTTATTGCATCACCTGACCAAATATGGCATCCAAATAAAAGTCGATACAACGAATTTCACTTGAAATGATAAAGTGACAAAGGACAATTCCAACCAGTTGAAAGACCCTCCTCACTTGAATGGAATTTGTACTTTGTTTTGATTGATTTCGTTAAGATTGTTTCTTTACCATCTAACGGGCTCACACTTTCACTGATGTTTTCAAAGTGAGTTTCTTGAATGCAAGCAAGTAATACTGATTAAGAACAATGAAAGTCTTCAAATAATTTGGAGTCTTTTAATCAAGAAACACTTGTCGCACATTTACGGGCTTTGAAAACAACAGCCAACTCCACTTTTTTCATTACTGTGGGCACGTTTCTGTTTCAACTGAAACTAATTAAAATCATGGGTTTTTTTTCATAACGAAGCCAAGCGAAAAAAGAGAGTATTTATCAAAAATGATGGTGCTTTTGGTAATCCTCAGAATGAGGTTTTATGCATACTGTTTTCATAGCCAGTCAATTGTTACTTTTACATAATTCTCACATATTATAACGTTTAAAATAATGCAATCATTTAATAAAAACCAGTGTGTTCTAATTGCTGTGAATAGCATTAGGATGTTTCAAACAATTGTGAATCCAAATGCCAAGCTTAAAGTCTATAAGAAAATCAGATTCAATCACTCGAGACTTTTTTCGTGACATGAAATAAAAATTGATACATACATGGGATTGATTTAATTGACATTATCTGTGCTGGGCATACAGGGAACATAAGGCGAAGAAAATAACATGTTATAGTAAACGCCCTAAAATTATCCAGGTAGGTAGCAAAATATTTTGTTTGTTTGTCTGTATGTCTTTATACTTTGTTTACTTTAGGATACAGCTATTGTGTTTAATTAATCTGTTTTAAATACCCAATACTATAAACAAGTTGCATTTATTTTCGGGAAAAAAAACATGTTATTTTATATGTTGACCAAATGTGGCAATAAAAAAAAATGGCGGTCAGAAACATGGCCTAAAAAATCCAGGTTGGTCGAGATAACGCCATAAACACAATTTTTTTTTTTATAGCTGTTAACATTTCTGGATACATGGTGGCACTGCTTTATTGCAAACCTTTTGTTTCTAAAAAAAAAAGATTACCCAGCTTACTTTGAAAAAAATATTCCATCAAATTACTTCTCGATAGGCCTACAATGGGTACAATAAAAATCGTCGTTAAAAAACTTAACGCATACTTTTCACTATATCTCAATACTCATGCATATAAAGCTAAATATTTTGTTTTGCAGAAAGTAAAAAAAAAAATGGCAAATCCATTGTTGTATACAGATCGGCGCATGCGCAATGCAAAAACATTAATAATACTATTTTCCGACATTGTCATTGAACATTATTTTTTTTAATTCATTAGTTATTGTTTCGGCAAAATTAGAAAGCGATTAAAAAAATCAGCAACACGATGCTCGTGTATCTTTATGTGTTGGATTGTGTTTATGTGTTGGTTTTGTTGTGTTTATTCGCGGTAAAGGAGGAAGCCACTGAATGAGGTTTCGTGCCAGGAACCACTAACCGCCCTACCGCGCATCGTGAGATACATCGTATCTCCACGCTGCAGAACCACCACCGCGCTCCCAGACACCTGCTCAAAGTGACTTGAATCATTGCTATGGCCAGTGACAACCACGCCGCCGTTCTTCCGGAGATAAACCCACAGGCCGCTGCTGGAATAATATTTGCACACAGAAAACATGAACACGTAGGTGCCCGGCACACCACACGTGAACGCGCCGGTCTCGAGATCGAAGCTGGTACCCGGCAGAAGCGTCTCGGTCACCTGGAAGGGCAAACGGGTGTCGGAACTCGTAGAGGTATCCGAGTTGCTCGTCCTCACCACGGTGAATGCTACCCGCTGGTTGGAGTCGTCTGGTGCCTCCCCTGGCTCACCCTTTTGACCTTTGACACCAGTCAGACCGGTTGGCCCGACTGAACCTTCAGGCCCAGTGTCACCTTGAGGGCCAATCGGTCCGGTTGGCCCTGGCTCGCCTGCAATACCAGTACGGCCTTGGAACCCCAACTGACCTTTGACACCACGTACTCCCCGCTGACCTCGAGGGCCGATCTCCCCCTTTTGACCTTTGACACCAGTTTCCCCTGTTGGCCCCACAAAACCTCTTGGCCCCATCTTGCCCGGCAGGCCTCTGCCGTCGTCACCCGGCTCTCCTTTTTGACCTGCATCACCCTTTGACCCTTGTAAAATTCCTACAATTGCAGCTGTTTCCTGGCAGCACGTTTGGCCCGCCTGAGACGCAGGACCATCACCGTCCGAGGCATCCGGCCCGGTAACGGAAGCTCGGAGGTTGACGGAGTTACCCAGAAGGAGGGCGATTGAAAGAACGGTTGCCACGAAGATCTTCATTCTGTACGGAAAAACAACGATTAAACAAATCAGGTGAGATTTTCAATGAATTAATTTTAAAATAGAGTAGAAAAAAAATTGAGGTTTGATAAACAGGAGAACTGGTCTAAAATTCATGAAAATCGATCCGCCGTCAGATTCGAAGACCCCCCCCCCCAAAAAAAATTATGAGATTGGAGGAATCATTGTTCGAAGAATGTTTTCTTTGTTATATAACTGGCGTATGAGGGATCAAGGGGCTAACATTTATGAAAAGCCTAGTGTATAAAACCGGTTGTCATGGTGAATCGAATCGATTTTTTTTTATTTCGCCCCCAATAAGACTTTAAGAAAGGTCACCAAAATGCATTCCGATAGGGCGAAACATTCCGGAGCTGTAGTATTTCTTTTGGGGGGGTGGGGACGGATTACATCTTGCCCCTTCCCCGGTCCTGATAGAATCATTAATTAAACCTCACCACACCCACCTCGATGGTTTGTTCTTGAAGATCAGGTCGAAGAAGAGATCACAAGGAATTCAGTGAAGGCTGAAAAAAAACATACAAACGAATACTGGTTAAGTTTACATTTTAATACTATTTTATTATCAATTAAGATAAATGAGTGAGATTTTTTTCTCATTTGGATACATTGCCACCCCAAAACAGGAAAAATTTCTCACCAAGTTATTTGGGTCAAGTAATTAGAATAATAGGTTTTCCTGGCCGAATTCGTCAAGAAAAACAACATGTTTTACTGTCGCATTGTTCAATTTCTCTCGAATTGACTAATTCTTGAAATAAGCATAATATTTGTTTACACCTTATTATTGAAACGATTTTTTTAAAATTAATTTTTGTGAAGGCCTGTATCTTTTTTTGAGACACAATAGTAACTCGGTCAAAAGTTTGTTGGCATTTTAAGCTTTTGTTGCACTTGTCCAGGCAAACTTTACTTTTAACTCCAGTTCACTATGAGTTTTAAGCAGAAATGAAATTTTTTCATTCACTATGAAATATTATAGGGTTTCCCGACCAATTTCATACTTTGCTTATAATAATAATAAAACATTTTTATTCAAATTCGCATAAAACATGCAGACCTTTAGCGAAAGCTCAACATGTTTCAGGGTATTCTTCATTCACGCGTGAAAAGTAAGCAGCAAATTACGTGACTTGTGCTTTGAATTTCTTGTGCTTTGAATTTCAGTCCCGCTCGGGAATTCACTTTGATGCATACGTTTACAAAAGTAACACAGTTCAATGATATTTGGAAGTTGCATTAGCAAGATATTGTGTTATACTGATAAAACAGAGTATAAAATGACATGGCTTTTGAAAAGTTTGGATTAAGGAATCTACAGCTATTTCAAATATTGGTATGCCTGAGAAGGGAATATAAAAAAAAGCAACTGTATCAATGTAAAGTGTCAAAGTGATAGAAGGAAATACATTTAGAACACTCGCCGATAAAATACTATGTCAAAGTACAGATTTTTATGTAAGGACAATTAAGTGTCCAGTTTATAAATTGTTGTAATTACTCTTTGGAAATTAAAAAAAATGAAAATTCATATAAATTTGTGGTTTTTTTATGGCCAACACGATTGGCGATTTGCGAATTGCAAATTAAATAGACTCCTTATTCCATTGCACTTTGTTGAAAATAAATACTTCCTCTTACAGATTCGCCGACACTCAGTGCAAAATCGAAAACCAACAAAAGAAATGGATTTTCTTTTGCACGAAAAAGTTGCCTACACGCTTTGGTGGGTGTAAAATATATTTTTTTTTAAATCGAATGCGCTAAATGCGACCTTTTGCAGTGTAATGAACAGTCTCTCTTATTGGACGAACAAGTTGCGAAATTGGACGGAAAAACCTATATGTTATGATTCCCGAGGTTGCAGTCACGAATTACAACGTGATCAACGATCAAGAAAAAAATTAGGACAACGGTTGTGAACACAATTCCGATCTAAAAAATAAATAAAAGAAGACAAATTCCAAAGAATCTGATTACACAGCAACTAAATATTGGTGTGATCAATATTTGTTTTCATCTTAGTTCTCTTTTTTTGCCAACTGATGTACCTGCATAAAAATGAAATTTCAGCGTGTTTCCGCTATAAGTTCGAGGCACCCTGATGAGTTTAACGAGGAATTTGCAAAGATTGCAGGCCAAAATGTCTGGCACAGTTCTACGGTGGGTGTTATAGGGAGGGAATATCACTCGAGCGATGTTTTCTGTTAAAATTTTGACCAAAAGGTGTATAAATATGGAGAAAAAAATACAGTCTCCCACCAAAATCACTGCTCTGTTCTGATGATTGAGTGAGGGAAGTGTCAAATAACAGACACTCACCTCGATGTAACGTTCTTGAATTCTATCACGAAGGGAATCCCCAGCACTCAGCAGATTGCGAGCTGGAAATAATACCAACGAAAATGAGTCATTGAAAATCCGCTGGGAGATATCTTAGGGGCTGTTGGGGGAAGCATAGCTGAATTTCACAAGTAAAACACCCCCAGATCAAAATCTCTGTCGGGCGAAATGTGATCTGGATTGATAATATATTTTTTAAGCGGAATGCGTCCTGCATGCAACGGCCCTGAACAGACCCACGCACGAGCAACAATATTCATGTCTTCTTTGTAGGATTTAATATTTTCGAATCAAACGCAGTAACTACCAAAACAAATGCCCAGATTTTCAGAGAGAAAACTGTATGCAAAAAGTATTTAAGGCCGCGTAGGATCATTTACAATTGCCCAGAAAAGTACATCTAATGACAGAAACCTTGCAATGCTGTGAGTGAAGATAAGACTGGTATCAAATACCCGGTGAAAGTATTTCGCCTGATATATCGGTTGAAAACTTTGAAGGTGTTTTTAAAATGAAAACAAATAGTTAAGGTGTTTTAAAGCACGGAATCAAGATACGAGATCCAACAATAGTGCATACGTTTTCTCTGCTTTATTTTCTCAATGATAGTATCCACTGAGCTGAAACTTCAACAGGTTAGTTGCGACCTTCTTAAGTTTTTAAGCCATTTTGTTGCTTCTCACGAAAAAAAAATGCATCAAAAGCAAATAATCCTTTGTTTTCTTTTTTAAATTGCTTGGATTTGAAATTGTAGGCATCACAATGAACGTACATTTTCTGCATTATCAAGGACAATCGATCTCATACCAAGGAAGTAGTGGCGGAAATCAGGTGGGCACCGCAGTCAAGGTACGGTCGTTACAAAAATAATTATGATCCGGATTGGAAATCAGCGCACCGGTTTGACTACTAGCATCAGCCACCATTTGTTTGTTAACCGAATAATGTCCCATATTTGTTTTATTATTATCTGTGTACCAACTGACCAAACACTTTCAAAGTATTCAGCAAATACTACTATCGCCATTTCAAGAAAATATTCAACGGAATCTAAGTGGCATGCTGAGTGGAACCCTGCATGCAAACAGAGCTTGTGCTTCATATTTGAAGACGAACAGCGGACAAGGCGGATTCGGGGGGGGGGACCATGCCCCCCCCCCCCCCGCCCCACCAAAAAAACCCCAATTTTGTTTTTAAGTGACGTCGCAATAAAGGCAGGCGCTGGGTACACTACCATCTTTTCGAAACAAAAAATGGTTAAAGTGGTCAGAAATTTCTTCAGATCGCCACAGAGCATTTAGAATTACAAAAAAATCGGGGCCCATGATTAAGCGGGCCCTGAACCCCACGCCGTAATTTTTTGGACCCCCTTCCGGGGACCAATTTTTTTTGGGGCTACCCCCACTAAAAAAAAAAAAAATTGTGTTCTGGATCCGCCCTTGACAGGGAACAGAAGGGACGAATAATGTGCACAGACATCAACTCTGTACATGATAGCTACAAATGAATCCAACTAGATAAAGCAATTTGAACTTGAATAAAACTGTGAGCATCATCACGATCCGGTCCGTTTGTGTTTGCGCCCTCTATATTCATGACTCGTTCATCCTGCTATGATTGAATATAACTTGATGATCAAACCGGAATGGCGCACTGTGAACTCTAGCGAAAATGATATAGTTTAACAACAAAGTTCAAAGGGTACTGAGTATCCACATAAATGATAACACAAAATAAGACAGGCATGTTTGAGTTGTCTGGATTTCCTGATGAACGTTCTTCCGTGGCCAACTTCCCCATAACTCTTCATCCTGAATTAGTTTGAGTGATTGCCGGAATACAATGTGAGTACATCGAATCAGGATTTCATGTTTAAAAATTAAAATGATGAATTAAACAGGGAAAAAACGAGGCAGAAAATAAGGGGGTGGTTGATCATACCTATATTGTTTAGGTTAAAGAGTCGAACTTTCGCAAGATTGTTTTCTTTAAACCAAAATGTTAACGCAGTAATTTTTACCTGAACTATTACAAGTGCGTGAATTATTTTGAATAAGTGCGAATCCCGATCAATTTCAACTATTCTGAATCACAGCAACTTGATGTAATGAGCTCTTTAAAAAAAATGCTCCCAAAATTTGATTCAAAACCAATCGAATTCAAACAACTTTGTTTTTGACACTGAATTGTTTCGTGTATGTATAGTGTTATATCAGACAAGATATATCGTCTTAAAAAACTGAAGACGTTTTCGAAATAGTGTGCCGGTGGTTAGACTATTAACGTGTATTAGCAACGAAATTCAGTGACAAGAACCCAAAAAATAATCCCTTTAATTTATCTGCTTTGGTCAAATGTATAGCATCAACTAAGCTAAAAGTTCAAAAGTTAGTTGTGCTGCATCATATACTGAGCAATTATTGATCATATGTTCCTCTAACTGGTTCAAGGTTGCTTGAACTTGTAGTTGTAGGAATCACAATGAGCATACAGTTTCTGCATTTGTGGGGGAAATCGATCTCATACCAAGGAAGTAGAGGCGCAAACATTACAGCTGGACTACCGCAGTCAAGTTACAGTCGTTACATAAAGATTTTTTTCGGAGAGGCAATCAGCACACCACTGAGTTTGGCTCTATAGTAAGCCACCATCTGTTTGTCAACTGAAACTTGTCTCACAAAATAATTCAGATTTGTGAAAATCTGTACCAATCACCAAAAACTATCGAAAAAAAGCCAAAACTCGATATGGCTGTTTGTCCAAATATCCAACAGAATCTCAGTGGCATGCTGAGTGGAACCCTACATGCAAATACATGAGTGAATTCATCTGAGGACTTTTGCTTCAATGTCTTCAGGTGAACAAAAAGCCTGAGCAATTTGTACAAACACCAACTCTACCAAATTCATCCAGTTAAATAAAGCAATTTGAACTTGTATAAAACTGTGTGCATCATCAATCACGATCCGGTCCGTTTGTATTTGCGCCCTCTATATTCATGACACGTCCATCCTGCTATGATTGAATGAAACTTGATGTTCAAAGCGCACTGTGAACTCTAGTGAAATGGCAAAGTTGAAAGGGTACTGCTTGAGCAATAACACACAATAAGACAGGCATGTTTTTGATGTCCGGATTTCCTGAAAAACGTTCTTCCGCGACCAACTTCCCCATAACTGCTGATCCTGAATTAGTTTCAGTGATTGCCGGGAAACAATGTGAGTACATTGCACCAGAGTTTCCGTGTTTTAAAATTAAATTGATAACATTAAAATGGCAAAATGAGGAAGAATTTAAGGGGTGGCTGATCATACTTATTTTATGGGTCAGGTTATTTATAAAGGTTGGAGCTTTCGCAATAAGTCTTCTCTAAACCAAAGAAAGACACTTTTTTAAAGTATTAAAAGTGCGTGAATTTGTTTAAGCATTAATCACAATCAGTTGAAACTATTCTGAAATCAGCAGGGAACTTGAAGTTTCAAACTCTTCCAAAAACTGCAATCAGATATGACTAGAAAAAGTCCTACCTGATAGCCTTTGTTTTGACAATACAACTTTCCGTAAATGTACAGTGTGCTATCCATAGAGTGACAAGATTTCAACTTTTTCAAAAATTAAACCAGTCAGTATGTGAACAATAATTTATTTTGAAGCGTGCGAAATGAAAGTAGAGGCGGAAATAATGTCAGACAGGAATTCCTCATTCCGAACAACAAAACCCTGATATATTTGGGTGATCGGGTACTACCCGATCATTGTTTGGAAATGTTAAGAAATTTCTTTCTTTCTTTCTTTCTTGTTTTTTTCTGACAAGAATTATCTGCGACTTTTTTCTGAACAGTACAGACTTCAAACCTTTAACAAACATCAACACTGACTCAGAGGTATACCTTTTTATACTCTGACGTCGTAATGACGTCATCAGGTATTTAATTACAAGCAATTTCAGTACAAAACCTCATAAACAAAATGAACAATCATGTTCACACTTTGAAATCTGATTGACTATAGATTGATAAACATTTTTGATATTCGAAGGTAAAGTCGTCTGACCTTTCCTTCCGGGGTTACTGGTAGGTCAAATTTAGGTGAATTTAAAATGCAAAAAGAAGTTGCAGACAGACGAAACCTGATATGGACATAAACCTTAGTGTGAAGATGTGGATATTTTAGTGACGTCGTCATGACGTCATTATACATCAAATTACAATCATTTCAGGTCAAAATTTGACAAAATAGTTTGACAGGCGCGGATCCAGAGGGTGGGGAGGGGCTGACCCCCCCCCCCCACCCCTGCTGTGAAACATGCACACAAATTATTACCCGTTCGCCTGTCACAACAATTTGACATATTTTTTAAGGAGCCTGACCCTCCCCTCGCAAAAATTCCAGAATCCTCTCCTGTTTGAGCAATATCTTTTGTCCTAATAAACCTGAGTGTTCAGTGTTTTGTGAAGTGGCAGATTGTGCCTTGGGCGATGGGCTACAGCAGGCGCGGTTCTACGGGGGGAGGGGGGGGAGGGGGCTGTAGCCCCCCCCCCCAATTTTTGTCTAGCCCCCCTCCCCCCAAAAAATAAATTACGTAAGAAGATTTTGCATTAGCAAAAACAAGGATTGTGATGTACATACGAACGGTCTATCCCTAAAGAAATAGTCGTGACAAGGGTCCATTGAAAATATGGCATGAGCTCCCCCACCTCCACCCCACCTATTGAGAGAAAATTACCGGTGTACATTTCAGCACGCCTCCCTGAAAAAAATCTGGATCCACCCTGCTAGCCCCCCCCCCCCAAAAAAAAATATTGGTTGTAGAACTGCGCCTGGGCTACAGGACTACAGGGTCATCATCTTTGGATGGATTTTTTATCCCAAAAGGTCATCGGATTATACCGCAATGAAAGATGATGAAATAAGCTGTAATTTGATGGGTGTCTCAAACACCTTGGAGAGTTGCGAGTATTTGTCCTGATCTTTACAAGTGGGGGTATTTATCACTGAGGTCCATGGCAGTTTATTTGCTGGTCTGCAGCCATAGATTTCTCTGAATTACCATAAACGGTTTTTTTTCGACAATTCAGCATTGTGACGTCATCGAACGAAGTTAGTTATAATAGGGAGAATTTGAAACTGAATCGCATGTTGATTCAAAGACCACGAACAAAAAAGCTACGGTTCAAAAAGGTGTGTTCCAGGCGCGGTTCTAGAGCCAATACTTGGGGGGGGGGCTAGCAAGGTGAATTCAGATTTTTTTCCAGGGAAGCGTGCTGAAATGTAAACTGGTTATTTTCTCCGGACACTTAGGCCTCTGAAAATCAATACGTGGGGGCTCGCGTCACATTTTCTTTGGGGAGCGTTCGCTCGTACCCCCGCCTGCAAACAGGACGCTGGGAAAGGCTGACGAATCAACGCTCTGATTGGATAGATTTTGCGTGACCTGTGACCGGCAAGGCGTCACGGCCACGACCCTGCAAGGTTTGAAACGGCCGTTAAGACTGAGTCATTCGTCACTCTTTTATTCTCATTCATAAATGCGGCGCCCATTTTTTGGTTGAAAAGCATAATAATGTAGGAAAATCTGTAAAACTTATCTGTTTTGTACTTTTCAACTCCCGCCAGTTGCCCAGGCTCCGTTTCGAATTCACGAAGGGTAGAAATACATATCATTCGACGCTCAAAATTTGTCCACATGGTGCGCAATGAAAAAGAAATCACATCCGGTATGTTGTGTATGCATTTCTATGGCAAACTTTTCGGATAGTATTTGCGCGCATTGGCTAACCGCGGTCTACAATTGCAGCCAGATGCTTTATACAAAGGTCATGGTAAATTACCCAGAATGCCATTCCCACTTCCTTCACAAGATTCTGTGAAGCTCATCTGCCCTTCCCAGCGCCCTCTTTGCAGGGCGGTGGGTACGAGCGAATGGGGAGCGCTGATAAAAAAAACCCCAATCGGGCATACTATATTAACTAAAAGTGTACAAATGCACCCTTCTCATTTAGGGGGAGACCGTTCCCATGTACGTCAAATTCTTACATTTTGCCAGTGCATTTATTTAATTTTTTATGAAATTTGTTTTGGGGCTGGGCAAAAAAAAATGGGGGGGGGGCCTAAAGCTCCCCTAGGCCCCCCCCCCCCTCCGTAGAACCGCGCCTGGACTGTGTTCATAGCAGCGATTGGCCAAAATGTGAGGCACAGTTGTACAGTGAGTGTAGATTTGCACACTTCTTTTGTTCGAATGACGTTTTCTGTTTATAACTGTGACCAAAAACTTTTTGCATGTAAATGAATAGAAAAAAGATACAGTTTCCCACCAAATCACCGCTTTATTACGATGCTTGAATGAAGAAAATTTCAAACAGATACTCACCTAAGCACAGTTCTTGAATTCTATCGCGGAAGCACTCCTCAACACTCGAGCCGATTGCTGGCTGCAATCAAATACCAACAAAAATATGAGTAATTAAAAATCCTCTAGGAGATAACTTGGGGGCTGGTGGGGGGCATAACTGAATTGCAAAAGTTCTAAATGCCCCCCCCCCAAAAAAAAATCTGTCGAGTGAAATCTAATTTGGTTTGATTATTCATTTCAAACAGAATGCGTTCTCCAACGGTCCTGTCTGGACTCAAGCGCGAGGAACATTCATGTCTCTCTTTGAAGGCTTTGCTATTTTTGAATCACACGAAGTAATCACACAAATAAATTATATAATTGCCGGGAAAATGTACCTATACCGATTTAATGACAGAAACTTTGCAATGCTCAAAGTGAAGAGACCGGTATCACATAATACAGTTTGAATTGTTTAGTCTGATATATCATCTGAAAAAAAAAATTGAAGATGTTTTTGAAATAGTGGGCAGACTATTAACGTGTGCTAGCAACGAAATCCAGTGACAATGACCAAAAGATATTCGCTTTAAGTTTTGGTCAAATGTATAGCATCAACTAAGCTTAAAGTTCAAAATTTTAGTTGCACTACATCATACTTAAGATTGTGAGCAATTGATCCTATGTTCCTCTAACTGGTTCAAGGTTGCTTGAACTTCGATCTCATACCAAGGAAGTAGTGGCGGAAACATTACAGCTGGACTACCGCAGTCAAGTTTATTTTCCGGATGAGAAATCAGCGCACAGGTTTGGCTCTAGTAAGCCACCATCTGTTTGTCAACCGGACTTGTCTCCGAAAAAAACTTAAATATTTGGTGAAAATATATATGCCAACTGCACAACCAAAACATTCAAAATATTCAGCCAAATAGCAATATCGCTTTTTCAAAAAATATTAAACACGATCTAGGCTAAAGTGGCATGCTGAGTGGAAGCCTACATGGAAACGTGCCTGAATTTGTCCGAGAGCTTTTGCTTCAAATGAGGCGAACAGAAAGCCTGAATAATGTGTACAAACAGGGGCGGCGGAACCGGGGGGGAGGGGGGGGGAGCGCACTTTCCCCCCAGATTTTCCCGCATTTCCCCCGATTTTCTGCGGTTATAAATGTTCCCCTCAAGATGAAAACAAAACTGCTCCTCAAACGCACACATGAAAGCATATGATCGCGCTACAAATCAAATTGACCCTCCCTTGTAATGGAACACTGCCTCTCAAAAGCACAAGTGCCCCACTGGCATTAACAAATTCAAAGGTTTTGCACCTTCTCGAGATGGAATATTACCTCTCGAAAGCACACAATTTGCCTCTCGCAGTAATAAAATTGTGCCCCTCTCGAGATGGAAAAAACGCAACAGTGTCCCTCTCTTGATAAAAACAAATGGTCTGTCTACATAACTAGTCAAATTCAAGGGCGGACCCAGAGAGTTTACTGCAGGGGGCAGAGGGTGTGCGGTGTGCCGAAGGCCCAAGGACGGATCCAAGGGAGGGGGCAACTGGGCTATGCCTCCCCTGTTGACAAAAAAAGGAGCCACTACGTACACCACCA
Organism: Patiria pectinifera; assembly: GCA_029964075.1. Classification (NCBI taxonomy): domain Eukaryota; kingdom Metazoa; phylum Echinodermata; class Asteroidea; order Valvatida; family Asterinidae; genus Patiria; species Patiria pectinifera. The sequence continues at coordinate 2,478,578 of CM057129.1, read as the reverse complement.
TCTTTTCATAAAGAAAATTGTTCAAGTGGTCAGTAACTGCCTAAGATCGCACCATAGAGCATCTAGAATCCATTTTCCCCAGGGGCCCTTAAGCGAACCTCATCACACCATGAATTTGTAGACCCACTTTTTGAGGGACAAACTTTATTGCCGCCCCCCCCCCTCCAAAAAAAAATGTGTTCTGGATCCGCCATTGCGGAGGCCGAAGGAGTCTCACTTTCACACCGACGGATGGTGCTCCTTTTTCTGGATTAGTGCCCCCTTTTTGAGTTGCCCCCACCCCCAGTTTGAAAAGCGTTCCGCCGCCCCTTTGTACAAACATATACTGCTATGTACATCAAATTCGAACTAGCCAACTGAGCCCATTAGCTCGGTGGTCGAGTGGTAAGAAATCTGCACTAGAAAGCAGGAGGTCGTGGGCTCGAGTTCCACCCGAGTGATTTTGTTCCAACTTTCACTCGGGAGGCTATACAGTGTGTAAACGTCGTGAAGGGCAAAACCAAATTTGATGGTGACTGCTCTATGTTCCGACAACCTAGATTGTGTTACTCCCGGTTAGGGTTAGGGTTAGGGTTAGGAATAGGAATATGTGCAGTCGGAACATAGGGGTGTCGGAACATAGAAGTGTAACCAATTTGATTGATTTACACTCTTAAAAAAACTGCAGTGAAATTTTGAACAGCCGTTTTTTTGACAATAAAAACCGCCCATAAAGGTGACTTTATAGTATGCTATCCATATCGACTAGAATCAAAACGATTTTTGTTTTCAAGAACTAGAGAAACTAGTCAGTAGGTTGACAATTTCTTTTTGAGAGTGCACAATGAAAGTAGTAGCGGAAATATTGCCAGACAGGAATTCCTCATTGATATTGCCTTGAAATTTGACCTCACAAAACCGTGGTATGCATCCGCACCAACTGTTTGCATTAAGAGCTGAAATGAAATAGCTCGATAATTTACAAAAAGTGTTTGAAATTAACTCGTTCAGACGGGCTTAGTGCATGTTATGCACAAACAAAGCCCGTCTGAACAAATTAATTTCAAACACATTTGTAAATTATCGAGATACTTTATCAACTCCAAAGTGGTCGTTGGGAAAAGGCACAACTTCTGGATCGGAATTAGCGCGATGGTTTTGCTGTTAGCAGACGTGTATCAGAATCATAGTGAAATGAAAAAGAACAATTTGTTCAAAAAAAATCTTGGTTTTTTTTCAGTTCTCAAGCTACCACATTTTCACAAGCACACAAAGACGGGAAAATATCAAGCCTACCACCGCGCTCGCTGTTCGGAGAAATCATTGAATCAGCAACATTCAACAAAATCTGAATCCCGCATTGATTCAAACACATTGTGCAAAAGACAACAAATTTCTTCAGAGGGAAAATGATTGCTTCAAACACTCACCGAGCTAAATCTTGTTCTTGCAGTCAGTTCTCTCTCTGGTTGTCGTCCGAAGGTGTTGATGACCTGTGGTTAATGTGAAGGGTGGACGGCCCCACATGTCTTAAATAGTGCCATCGATTTCCTGAGCAGTGACTAAAAACTCGGACCTGGATTGTGATTGCATGGCTCCTGTGCGCTGTCAATCACACATCACCGACTCGCTTCATATTAATGATACGAAAGCAATGTTAACGTCGTTGAGGCTATAAAGTTACCATAAAAACTAGTCACCGAGATTGAAATGGCCGCTTCTTATTGGTGGATATTGTATGGATGTCGGTGACACATCCAAACATGGAATTTATGATTGACACACACAACCTGTCAGTCACAGACCACTCACTTGTGGTCACCGACTTGTCGTCACCGACTTGTCACCGACAAACTGTGATTGGTGGATAGACAAGTGACGTATACACCGGCCGTGATTCATTCAATGTACAGTTGGCGCTTCAGTCTGTTAAATTGTGTGGATATATTCGGGATTATATGAGGAATTAAATCGTACTCAAGCCAGCGGAGAAACTTGGGTTTTACTTAGGGTAGGGCACCTGGGGTGCGTTATTTGTTTCAAAGGCTGCAAAATACAAAATAAACGTATTATTAAAACAGGTAATGTTTTAATTCAGGTTTTCAAAATGGGGCGGGGGAGGGCTGGGGCCGGCTTCCACAGGGGGTGGGGTATATGCCCCGTGTCCCCGTAGTTATGCCCCTGAGGTAGGCTTTGCTCCTTGATTGGGACTTTGAGGAAATAAAATACAGTTAAATAAACTTCCGTGAAAATCAGCATTCTGGCGGTTCACGATCGCCTGTGTAACCGCTGCGATTTCGCATTCAATTTAATACAAATCAACCGTCATCCGCAATAACCCTCAGCGAACGCGGTTTTAGGTGATTTTGTGGCCTGAGTGGTTGCATCCCCTTACATTAGAAAACTGCACGGTGGCCTCAGCGTAAACCGCACCAAATATCAGTTCATATCAGTGTTTCTATACCGCTGCGCCGACATCGGGCCCACATTGGGCCCAGCAATAAAACCGATTCACTGACGAAATCGGACACTTATAAAATGGAAGTATTTGTGAAATCTTGCTGCACAAATAGACAAATGCCATATAGAAACAGTGAATTGGAACAAATTGTTAGCTGATCCTAGGCATACAAAACACACAGAGCGTGAACCTTGCAAGTGAAGTTTTTCGTGCATGGTTCACGCTGCATTGCTTTGAATAAATTGGCCGTCCAGAAACATCGGCATTGTGGCCGTTTCACCCGCTTACTGCCACACCGCGCTGTTTTCACGTTTCCATTGAATAACGCACGGTGAGCGGTCCACACATTGCACCGCATCAACCCCTCAGTGAACGCGGTTTGAGGGGATTTTGTGGCCTGTGCAGTGTTATATCCCTCACATTAGAAAACAGCATTGAACTCACCACATTTCAAGCCATATCGGTGTTTCTGTAACGCTGCGCCGTACGTACGTTGCTTTTGGGCCAGCATCAAAACGGAATCGCTGAGACATTCGGAAACTCGTAAATTCCATCATTCGTTAAAATACATCAGACATGCAACAAATATTGACATGGTAGAAACAGCGAATCAGATCAAATTTAGCTGTCCTTGATGCGTGCACAAAGCATACACGAAGCGCACACGGCGTGAACCTGGTAAATGGACAGTTTTGTGCATGGTTCACGCTGCATCATTATGCTTAATTTGACTTCCAGAATGATTCAATATTTCAGCGGTCCATTGATCGTGCGTGTTTTCAGTGTGTCCCGTTGAAATTGAACTGTCGACGGCTCCACAAGTACCGCCACATCAGGCCCTCAGCGAACGCGGTTTCGGGGGATTTTGTGGCCCGTGGGGTGTTGCCCCTTACATTAGAAAACTGCACGGTCGCCTAATAATTGGTAACTCCTGGAAACATATCAGGCCATAATATTATTAGCGTTTCAATGCTGTTCCAAATTTCAGCGACACATTTTGTTTGTCTCGACGTAAAAAACATGAAACGCAATACATGTACTGCACCATGCAGCATTGTATCCAGAGAGGGTGGATCTAGCTTTGGCTGGGGGGGGGGGTTGCGATGTCGAGTTGGGGGGGGGGGGATCTGGAAAATGTTGCCATTAACCTAATTCCTTCAAATATCATAATCCTTTTCCCCCCAAAACAAAGTAAGCCCCCTAGCCTGCATTATAACTTATTCGTCCTTTGTCACGATATTTAATACTTGATGAAATATTCTTCTAAAAAATAAAGCCAAGATGTGTAGTCTCCTCCATAATTCACTTTAAAAAAAAATATCCTCCTAGCCAAGAATAGTCTTCTCCATAAATCTCTTCTAAAACAAATATCGTCCTAACCATGATGGTTCGTCTCCTCCATAATTCCCTTCTTAAAAAATATCCTCCTAGCCAAGATGATTCTCTTCTAAAAATATTCTCCTAGCCAGGATGGTTGGTCTTCTCCATATATTTTCCTTTGAAAAAGAAATCCTCCTAGCCAAAATATTGAGTAAGTCTTCTCCATAATTCCCTTCTAAGAAATATTCTCCTAGCCACGATGGTTAGTCTATTCCATAATTCCCTTCTAAAAAAACCCTCCTAGCCAAGATGGTTAGTCTCCTCCCTTTTCTCAAACATATCCTCCTAGCCAAGGTGGTCAATTTCCTCCATAATTCCCTTCTAAAACATATCCTCCTATACAAGATGGTTAGTCCCCTAAATAATTCCCTCCTAAAATATCCTCAAGCTCAAGCACCCCCCCCCCAATGAAAACTATAAACTTTATATTTCTTTTTGTGTAAGTTGGTCAGTAGTGCAGAATGATTCACATGTTAACTAATGCATGCAAAATAGAGAAACAAAGTAATTTTTAATGACTATCATCCCACCCTATATGTTTAGGCTATAGAAATGTCAAACCCCCCAAAACAGATTTGTATACCTACCCTACCACACAGTTGTTATTTATATGTAAAATATATATATGAAAGCACCACACTTTTTGTTCTTGGTTGGCCTTATTATTTTAATATATGTTTCAGTGTCCAATTCATTTCATGGAGCCTTTCAGAGATCTCTCAGGTTATTCTGGATGGCTGCATGTCTAAGGAAACACATGCTTTATGTCAAAGGGAAATAATGCTCTGTATAATTTTTGTTTTTGACCCCCCACCTCCGGCCCCACCTCCCACCTCCCACAGGCTTGACCCTACTCATCCCTCACCTCATCTCCATGAAATCCAACAGGGAGTAATGCAATCTGCGCGTCTTTGCCACCACGGGCAAGAAGGAGCAAATGGACAGGGAGAAGATGAACATGGCCAACATGCTCAGCAAGTTCCGCATCAACTGCTCGGACGTGGAGGTCATCCCGAACCTGAACAAGAAGCCCAAGGAGTAGAGCCTGAGACGGTTCAAGGAGCTGCCCAAACCCTGGATGCTGGATGAGGAAGCAGGGGAGACCACGGAGAAGTTTCCTTGGAAGATCAGCAAGGAAGAAGTCACTATGCTAAACGAGAAGGTAGAATCTCCTCCTTGCGCTCAAGCACACCCCCCCCCCCCTCCACAGAGAAAACTATAAACGAGGGCCATTTGGGCACCATCATGGCTTATAAATGCTGGTACCAAACAGGCATGAGAATTCTCCGTTTTTAAACGGAATTCCGGGTTTTTTTCATCAAAATTTGTGGTCTCCGAGTTCAATGTGAATTTGAAATAAAATGGGGGGGGGGGTTGAGGGGTCACACATGTTTTTCCAGTCAGGACCTGGAATTTTCCTCATAATTAGAAGTTATATCGAGTGCTTGGAACTTCAGAAGTCAGAAAAATATTTTTTGTCATCGCGCCCGGGACTCTTTCATTGCAATGTTCTATTCATTTGCGTTCACAAATGAATACGACACGGGAGCGTTCCCCGATGATCCAGTTAGCTCAGCGTATCCAGTTAGATAGCGCGTATTAACCAATCAGAGCCGAGTAAATGATCACCCACCATCAGTCAGCTATGGTGGATACATTGTAAATCTACGTGAGAGAGTATGCAACACACCCATGTGTTGTCTGACTGGAGTGCTACAAATCTTGCTTTCGTGGCAACAGATGCTGATTTGTTTTGTCTTCAGAATGAACATGTCTGTTTTTACCTCAAAAACCATGCAAAAACTATCAAATTTTTGTAATTTCTAGTGAGTATTAACGTTAAAAATTCAAGTTTCGTAACTTTCTTCAAAAGTTATTAGTCAAAACCAAAGAACCTCTAGCGCCATGACGAAGTTGACATTTTTAGGGACGAATCCATTAATTTTGTAAGGGGTGATTTAGTCCCTGTTTTAAGTTTTACATCCTTTCTTGAATACATTTCAAGAAAAAAAATATATTGTGACGTTGAACAACTGATTACTTAAAGCCTGAGTCCATCATTTGCAGCTATCCAAAAAAGTAACCGGCGTAATTATTGTTGAAAAACATACTTGGTTGAAAGATAGTAAGGGGACTAAACTCCCTGTGAAATTATCCTTTCTGGCAAGCTCTCATTTTGAAGAAATCAACGAAAGAAGGCATTTCCAACGGTGCTTCTTAAGAAGCACCGTAGGAAAATTTAAATTAGTTGTTCGTTTTGTTATTCGGCGCAGCGCGCACAAGCATTGGAACGACGCACAGGCGCGCGCGGTTGCTATAATTCGTTGGATCAGTGCGCAACATCGCGTAAAGCTGCAATTCAAAACAATTCGAAACATGATTTAGCAACTTTTGATTTTAAATTGAGATCCTAGAATGCTGTTTTTCTCGGAATATGAAGCTGAAGCTGAGCTGAAACTTCATCAAGTAAGTTGTTCAGTATCCTTCATTAGATTTTGAACACTTTTGTTGCTTAAACGAACAAAATGCACAAATTACAAATGATGGACTATAGCTTTAATAAAGAAATGTTTTGAACACCATTAAAAGTATTAGTCTTCTTTATAATTTTTTTTTAATAGCTGAAATATTGGTAATTATTGTTCCCAAGAAAGTACACCCCTTCATTACCACAAATGGTGTGGTCCGCTGGGGAAAGCACATGCATATGGAGGATTCCTCCATATCACGTACGTACGACTAGACTAGTGGCAAGCGTCGAAGACAGCTTTCACCGTACTTTTTACCGCTGGATACCTTTTGAGTTCCGGTGTGTTAATGACTTTCTTAATTGATAATTCATTTTAGCAACACCTCTTTTCTTATAACTACACATGTCTTATTTTTATTCTTCAAGGCTCGACTATAAGCCGCCCTGCGTATAACTAGCCGCAGAAAACATTTTCATGGGCAAAATCAACGTATCGACAGACCCCCTCAAGCTACGCGGCCCTATTTCTACGCACTCGCATTCCATTTGTGTGTGACAACGCGTGCGCGTTGCAAACGTTACCTGTGCAGATTATGCAGGGTCGAGGATATAAGCCGCGGCTTATATTCCGAAAATTAGGGTACTATTATGTTTAGTGTTATATTTACGGCAAATTGCAAGTGAAATGGAACCAGAGGGTTAAAAGCAGAGCTGATAAGGTAGGAAAGAGAGATGGCTGGTTTTGTTTTTGAAATGAAAATAAAACGTGGCTGTCCACCACAAACTGGTTGTAAAGTCAGCATTTCATGCATTGAGATACAGAACAAAATGTTTGTATATATTCAAATACATATTGTAACTTGGTATTATGAGCCATGAAGTTGGTTGAGGTTGTAATTTTCAAGCTGAAAGTGCATACATGTAAATGTACTATTGAAGTACATGTATGTAGGGCCTAGTAGTAAACAGAATATAGGAGTTTATTAGTAAAATTTCTTACATTTTGAGTTCCCTTTGCTATAAAAATTGGTACTCCAGAATGGCTTCCAATTGCCCTTTCAATTGCTAAAACCCAGGAGCTTCCGGGGGCGTTGCCCCTTGGACCCCCACCAGGGGTGTTGCCCCTGGACCCCGCCAGGGGCCCTAAGGCAGGCCCCTGGAACCCGGCCGTGAGCCGCGACAGCTACGCTCGAATCACTCGCTGCGCTTCGCATTAATTGGTCCATTATATTTTCACTTCTTTTTTTCTCAGTCCATTCTCATGCCTGAATACACGATAACCTGCATGAGTGAACCAGTGAAGTGTCCCTCATTCCGGCTTCTGCTTGTTTGACTATAAAGCGCCCTCTTTGGTCCATGCATGGAGACAATACACTTAAAGCTTTCCCAGTATCCACTTTACGCTTAGTCCCTGGTTTGTGTGATTTTTAAGTCCAGTCTTGCAACATCTGTTAATTGTGTCCAATCTTTGACATTCTGGTGGGTGATTTTTCAAAAATGAGTATTGATCACTTTTAATGCAAATTGAACACTTCTTAATTAGTTAATTTCATTTGCCAAGTGGAACTCGACATATTCAACATCAATATTCTACTCTATTTTCCACCTAAAATCTTTGTGTTTTTCCTTTCAGACCAACAGACAGATGCGGATCCGTGAATTGCTTCTCCAACATTCCCAGGAGGCTGAACTCATTGTCATGTAAGTACACAAAGCCACTACTAACTCAGTAGACTCAATTTCATGGTTTAAGAACACAATTCTGTGCTGATGATCCTCATTCTGTGCTTAATACAGCACGCTAGCACAGAAATCCTGCAGCGCTATCCCTGTAAGCACAGAAGTAATCCTCTCTAACTGATTGTTGACACTTTTTTGCATAAGCCGTAATTTTTTAAGTGTCATGCAAAAATGTCTGTTGTAGTATTGGCAATTCCCATGAAAATAATGAGTGGCTAATCTAAGGGCACTTAGAGTTCTTCCCAGTACCCACTTTATACGGTAGAGGGATAGTGCCACTCAATGAGTGTGAATATATTTTCGTTGGTGTGTGTGAAAATATTTTTTTTTTGTACAGCGGCCGCCACTTATTATGTGGCGGCCGCCAGATAAAAAGTGTGAATATATTTGCTTTTGTTCGTGTGAAAATATTTTTTTTGTACAGCGGCTGCCACTTATTATGATGACTTATGTAGCGGCCGCCACTTATTATTTCGCGGCCGCCACATAATAAGTGGCGGCCGCTGTACAAAAAAAATGTTCCCACACGCACCAAAAAAATATATTCACACTCATTGAGTGGCACTATCTGTCTTCTGCAACTTAACGCGTAGTACCTAGTTTTTGTGATTTCAACATACAGGGTGAGCAGAATATTTCGATGAGTATTTTGAGTACCGAAATGTGTACTCACAGACTTTGCGGAATGAATTTTGATGAACAGTTTGAGTAAAATGCAAGCAGGTCTCTAATGAATTAAGTCAAAGTTGCAAATGTATAACAAGATCATTAAACCAGATTTGTCAAGGTTTCTCGCTTTTTGCTGCGCTAACGTTGGTCTTTTCCAAGACCTGGACACAAATTATTCAAATTATTCAAATGCATTCAAATTTTCCTTCCTGATTGGTTTCCGTCTAGATTGGTGGGTTGGGTAAGATCAAGACCAACACAATCACCAAGGAGCTCTCCAAACCCTGGATGCTGGATGAGGAAGCAGCCTGGAGACCATGGAGAAGTTTCCTTCGAAGATCAGCAAGGAAGAAGTCACCACGCTCAAAGAGAAGGAAGAATCTCCTCCTTGCGCTCAAGCACCCCCCCCCCCACAGTGAAAACTATAAACTTTATATTTATTTTTGTGTAAGTTGGTCAGTAGTGCAGAATGATTCACATGTTAACTAATGCAAGCAAAATAGAGAAAAAAAAATAAATTTTAATGACTATCATCCTACCCTATATTTTTAGGCTATAGAAATGTCAAACCCCCCAAAACAGATTTTTACCTACCCTACCACACAGTTGGATTTTTGTATGTTATAGAAAACACTACACTTTTTGTTCTTGGATGGCCTTATTAGTTTAATATATGTTTCAGTGTCCAATTCATTTCATGGAGCCTTTCAGAGATCTCTCAGGTTATTCTGGATGGCTGCATGTCGAAGGAAACACATGCTTTATGTCAACGGGAAATAATGCTCTGTATAATTTTTGTTTGTAACCCCCCCCCCCCACCTCCGCCCCCACCTCCCACCACCCCCAGGCTTGACCCTACTCATCCCTCACCTCATCTTCATGAAATCCAACTGGGAGTAAACTCAGAAATGCAAGCTGCGTCTCTTTGTCACCACGGGCAAAAAGGAGCAAATGGACAGGGAGAAGATGAACATGGCCAACATGCTCAGCAAGTTCCGCATCAACTGCTCGGACGTGGAGGTCATCCCAGACCTGAACAAGAAACCCAAGGAGTAGAGTCTGAGACGGTTCAAGGAGCTGCCCAAACCCTGGATGCTGGATGAGGAAGCAGGGGAGACCACGGAGAAATTTCCTTGGAAGATCAGCAAGGAAGAAGTCACTACCCTCAACGAGAAGGTAGAATCTCGTTCTTGCGCGTAGGCACTCCCCCCCCCCTTCCACAGAGAAAACTATAAACGAAGGCCATTTGGGCGCCATCATGGCTTATAAATGCTGGTACCAAATACACGATAACCAGCATGAGTGAACCAGTGAAGTGTCCCTCATTCCGGCTTCTGCTTGTTTGACTATAAAGCGCCCTCTTTTGTCCATGCATGGAGACAATGCACTTAGAGTTCTTCCCAGTACCCACTTTATACGGAAGATGGATAGTTCCACTCAATTAGTGTGAATATATTTTCGTTGGTGTGTGTGAAAATATATTTTTTTTTGTACAGCGGCCGCCACTTATTATGTGGCGGCCGTCAGATAATAAGTGGCGGCCGCTGTACACAAAAAAATATATTCACACTTTTTCGTGTGGCGGCTGCCACTTATTATCTGGCGGCCGCCACATAAAAAGTGTGAATATATTTGCTTTTGTTCGTGTGAAAATATTTTTTTTGTTCAGCGGCTGCCACTTATTATGATGACTTATGTAGCCGCCACCACTTATTATTTCGCGGCCGCCACATAATAAGTGCGGCCGCTGTACAAAAAAATATTCCCACACGCACCAAAAAAATATATTCACACTCATTGAGTGGCACTATCTGTCTTCCGTAACTTAACGCATAGTGCCTAGTTTTTGTGATTTCAACATACAGGGTGAGCAGAATATTTCGATGAGTATTTTGAGTACCGAAATGTGTACTCACAGACTTTGCGGAATGAATTTCGATGAACAGTTTGAGTAAAATGCAAGCAGGTCTCTAAATAATTCAGTCAAAGTGGCAAAATGTATAACAAGATCATTAAACCAGATTTGTCCAGGTTTTTGGCTTTTTGCAGCGCTAACGTTGGTCTTTTCCAAGACCTGGACACGATTTATTTAGAGCAAATGCATTCAAATTTTCCTTCCTGATTGGTTTCCGTCTAGATTGGTGGGTTGGGTAAGATCAAGACCAACACAATCATCAAGGAGCTCTCCAAACCCTGGATGCTGGATGAGGAAGCAGCCTGGAGACCACGGAGAAGTTTCCTTGGAAGATCAGCAAGGAAGAAGTCACCACGCTCAACGAGAAGGTAGAATCTCCTCCTTGCGCTCAAGCACCCCCCCCCCCCCACTGTGAAAACTACATACTTAATATTTATTTTTGTGTAAGTTGGTCCGTAGTGCAGAATGTTTCACATGTTATAATGCATGCAAAAGAGAGAAAAAAGTAAATTTTAATGACTATATAATAACATCCCACCCTATATTTTTAGGCTATAGAAATGTCAAACCCCCCAAAACAGATTTTTACCTACCCTACCACACAGTTGGTTTTTTGTATGTTATAGAAAACACCACACTTTTTGTTCTTGGTTGGCCTTATTATTTTAATATATGTTTCAGTGTCCAATTCATTTCATGGAGCCTTTCAGAGATCTCTCAGGTTATTCTGGATGGCTGCATGTCTAAGGAAACACATGCTTTATGTCAAAGGGAAATAATGCTCTGTATAATTTTTGTTTGTGAACCCCCCACCTCCCACCACCCCCAGGCTTGACCCTACTCATCCCTCACCTCATCTCCATGAAATCCAACTGGGAGAAATGCAAGCTGCGCATCTTTGCCACCATGGGCAAGAAGGAGCAAATGGACAGGGAGAAGACGAACATGGCCAACATGCTCAGCAAGTTCCGCATCAACTGCTTGGACGTGGAGGTCATCCCGGACCTAAGCAAGAAGCCCAAGGAGGAGCTAGAGCCTGAGACGGTTCAAGGAGCTGTCCAAACCCTGGATGCTGAATGAGGAAGCAGGGGAGACCACGGAGAAGTTTCCTTGGAAGATCAGCAAGGAAGAAGTCGATCACTACACTCAACGAGAAGGTAGAATCTCCTCCTTGCGCTCAAGCACCCCCTCCCCTCCACAGAGAAAACTATAAATGAGGGCCATTTGGGCGCCGGTTTTCGTGTCTTATAAATGCTGGTACCAAATACACGATAACCAGCATGAGTGAACCAGTGAAGTGTCCCTCATTCCGGCTTCTGCTTGTTTGAGTATAAAGCGCCCTCTTTTGTCCATGCATGGAGACAATACACTTAAAGCTTTCCCAGTATCCACTTTACGCTTAGTCCCTGGTTTGTGTGATTTTAAGTCCAGTCTTGCAACATCTGTTAATTGTGTCCAACCTTTGACATTCTGGTGGCTGATTTTCAATAATGAGATTGATCACTTTCAATCCATTTTTCCGTACAACTCTCAGTTCATTTGATTTGCCAAGTGCATGGAACTCGACTTTATTAAACATCAATAAATCACTCCATTTTTTCGCCTGAAATCTTTTTTTTCTTTCAGACCAACATTTCCGCAGACAGATGCGGATCCGTGAATTGCTTCTCCAACATTCCCAGGAGGCTCAGCTCATTGTCACGTAAGTACACAAAGCCACTACTATTTGGAGGATTTGGGAAGGTTAGGGTTAATGCAGTCGTCCACCAAGAGTGATTATGTGAAGCAGACAACCTACCCAACAAATTGTTGAAGTCATTCTTAATGATACTTGAACAGCAAATGACAATGCTCAGAGATAACAGGAACTCGAAAATTGTCACACTTTGACCCATAATTTATATAAGGTGCCTTACAGCAATGTGCAAATGTCTCTTGTCAAACAATAAGTTTATTTTTCTCCCCAATGTTTTTTTTTCAGCACCATCGGAAGAAGTTGCAGGGGCGACGTCTTGACTTTGACTACAAAAAGAAAAAGCAAGCAAAAGGTAGGCAACAGATTATCTCAACTCCATCATATCAAATCATCTTACATTACTAAAATTATAACTAAAACAAAAATAACGTTAGACTTAATTTTTTTTATTGTTAACATGACACTAATTCATTATTAAGACAAGATAAGTTTTGCGGTAGCACCATGTGAATAAATCTCTTTTCTGAGTATGTGTGGTTCTGAAAAGAACCGGAGGGACTCAATGTTTCGAACAGTATGCTCTGCCCGTCGTCAGGAGAATGAGGGATTCCAATGATGATGCGATGTTATAAGGATGGGTGCGGTGAGGATTGAGAAGGATGCAAACTGGTGAAGCTGTGGTGATGTGATGGAGTTCTTGAGGTAGGTGTTCATCGTCGCAGACGATGAACACCTACCTCAAGAACTCCATCACATCACCACAGCACTGCAGCGCAACGGATACCAGCCCAGCCAAGTCAAGACACAAGACCCAAGAACCATTCCCGGCCGTAGGGTCTCATATACCCAAAGCCAACTAGTTAGGGCCCCTAGTTCCATCACCCTCCCCTACTTAGGCACCACTTCTCATCACATCCAGTGGATCCTCCATAAGCATGGAATTCGAGTCTTCCACACAGCCCCTCTGAAGATGCAGAACCTGCTGACTTCACACAAGGATCGGTGTGACCCAGAATGCAGACCAGGAGTGTACAAGATTCCATGTCAATGTGGCAAAGTGTATATCGGCAAGACTGGCAGGGACCTCCCCACCAGACTCAATGAACGCAAAGCCCATGGCAGGAAGGGAGACTTCAAGAAATCTTCCATCGTTAAACACTCCCACACCGAAGACCACCCGATCAACTGAAGCCAAGCAGAAATACTCAGTAGCATCGACCGATGGTACCCCCGACGCATCATAAGCCAACTATACCCCTGAGCTCCTTCCCCTTTGCCCCCTCACTGTGTACTGACACGCTCCAGTGATCATCCAGCATCCTTCAGTCAACTTGCATCCTGTCTCAGCTTCATCGGTTTCGAGCTTCACCAGTTTGCATCCTTCTCACGCCTCACCACACCCATCCTTATAACATCGCATCATCGTTGGAATCCTTCATTCTCCTGACGACGGGCAGAGCATACTGTTTGAAACGCTGAGTCCCTCCGGTTCTTTTGAGAACCACACATACTCAGAAAAGAGATTTATTCACATGGTGCTACCACAAAACTTATCTTGTCTTAGTATCTTTCCACCATGCAAACCTTCAAATCTCATCCTATATTATTATTAATTGTCATACATTATGCCCCCCAAAAAGTGTCTGTGGAAAAAAAAGTCTGATGTGGTTTGGGATTGGAATCATTTGCCCTTGAGCATTAAACCGAGGTCTTGCCGTGATGACTGATAGCCAGGCAAATGATTCCAATCCCAATTGCAGCCCTTTTCACAACATGCAGGATTTTACACAGCTTACTTAACACAGCACTGAAATTGATTAAGGCAAGGAACTTGGTCACAGTGTCCCAAAATGTTGTTGTGATCAATTGACAAGTGTGCAGTGATGCGTGACTGAAATTAAATGAAACTTATCAGGGTTGAGGCCAAGATAGGGAGTATCTGAACAATCAAACTTTTTCAAATTGGACTTCATGGTTTTGTAGTTATTTCAAAAATAGTCAGACGGACATTTCTTTTGGACATACTGTATAATGCGTATAATATTTGTTTGCATTAAAAGAAAAACAAAAAATTGCATTTAAAATAAACGAACACTGTACACACTTACCATAACGCGCACACAGTCGTTTTCTGCTATGCTTCCGAGGATTAATTGGCTTTGTGTTTTCCTTTGTTCCCTGATGTAAACCTTTCCCATAGACTTAGTGCACAAACCGGCGTTGGAGGACAATAGGCACTGTCGTTCGAGTACCGTATTTTGAGTACCGAAATGTGTACTCACAGTTGAGTACTTGAAGAAGACTTTGCGGAATGAATTTTGATGAACAGTTTGAGTAAAATGCAAGAAGGTCTTTAAAAAAATTAAGTCAAAGTGGCAAAATGTATAACAAGATCATTAAACCAGATTTGTCCAGGTTTTTGGCTTTTTGCAGCGCTAACGTTGGTCTTTTCCAAGACCTGGACACGATTTATTTAGAGCAAATGCATTCAAATTTTCCTTCCTGATTGGTTTCCGTCTAGATTGGTGGGTTGGGTAAGATCAAGACCAACACAATCATCAAGGAGCTCTCCAAACCCTGGATGCTGGATGAGGAAGCAGCCTGGAGACCACAGAGAAGTTTCCTTGGAAGATCAGCAAGGAAGAAGTCACCACGCTCAAAGAGAAGGTAGAATCTCCTCCTTGCGCTCAAGCACCCCCCCCCCCCTCCACAGTGAAAACTATATACTTAATATTTATTTTTGTGTAAGTTGGTCCGTAGTGCAGAATGTTTCACATGTTATAATGCATGCAAAGTAGAGAAAAAAGTAAATTTTAATGACTATATAATAACATCCCACCCTATATTTTTAGGCTATAGAAATGTCAAACCCCCCAAAACAGATTTTTACCTACCCTACCACACAGTTGTTTTTTTGTATGTTATAGAAAACACCACACTTTTTGTTCTTGGTTGGCCTTATTATTTCAATATATGTTTCAGTGTCCAATTCATTTCATTGAGCCTTTCAGAGATCTCTCAGGTTATTCTGGATGGCTGCATGTCGAAGGAAACACATGCTTTATGTCAAAGGGAAATAATGCTCTGTATAATTTTTGTTTGTGAACCCACCTCCCACCTCCGCCCCCACCTCCCACCACCCCCAGGCTTGACCCTACTCATCTCTCACCTCATCTCCATGAAATCCAACTGGGAGAAATGCAAGCTGCGCATCTTTGCCACCATGGGCAAGAAGGAGCAAATGGACAGGGAGAAGACGAACATGGCCAACATGCTCAGCAAGTTCCGCATCAACTGCTTGGACGTGGAGGTCATCCCGGACCTAAGCAAGAAGCCCAAGGAGGAGCTAGAGCCTGAGACGGTTCAAGGAGCTGTCGAAACCCTGGATGCTGAATGAGGAAGCAGGGGAGACCACGGAGAAGTTTCCTTGGAAGATCAGCAAGGAAGAAGTCGATCACTACACTCAACGAGAAGGTAGAATCTCCTCCTTGCGCTCAAGCACCCCCTCCCCTCCACAGAGAAAACTATAAATGAGGGCCATTTGGGCGCCGGTTTTCGTGTCTTATAAATGCTGGTACCAAATACACGATAACCAGCATGAGTGAACCAGTGAAGTGTCCCTCATTCCGGCTTCTGCTTGTTTGAGTATAAAGCGCCCTCTTTTGTCCATGCATGGAGACAATACGCTTAAAGCTTTCCCAGTATCCACTTTACGCTTAGTCCCTGGTTTGTGTGATTTTAAGTCCAGTCTTGCAACATCTGTTAATTGTGTCCAACCTTTGACATTCTGGTGGCTGATTTTCAATAATGAGATTGATCACTTTCAATCCATTTTTCCGTACAACTCTCACTTCATTTGATTTGCCAAGTGCATGGAACTCGACTTTATTAAACATCAATAAATCACTCCATTTTTTCGCCTGAAATCTTTTTTTTCTTTCAGACCAACATATCCGCAGACAGATGCGGATCCGTGAATTGCTTCTCCAACATTCCCAGGAGGCTCAGCTCATTGTCATGTAAGTACACAAAGCCACTACTATTTGGAGGATTTGGGAAGGTTAGGGTTAATGCAGTCGTCCACCAAGAGTGATTATGTGAAGCAGACAACCTACCCAACAAATTGTGGAAGTCATTATTAATGATACTGGAACAGCAAATGACAATGCTCAGAGATAACAGGAACTCGAAAATTGTCACACTTTGACCCAAAATTTATATAAGGTGCCTTACAGCAATGTGCAAATGTCTCTTATCAAACAATAAGTTTATTTGTCTCCCCAATGTTTGTTTTTTTTTTCAGCACCATCGGAAGAAGTTGCAGGGGCGACGTCTTGACTTTGACTACAAAAAGAAAAAGCAAGCAAAAGGTAAGCAACAGATTATCTCAACTCCATCATATCAAATCATCTTACATATTACTAAAATCATAACTAAAACAAAAATAACGTTAGACTTAAAAAGTTTTATTGTTAACATGACACTAATTCATTATTAAGACAAGATAAGTTTTGCGGTAGCACCATGTGAATAAATCTCTTAGTATCTTTCCACCATGCAAACCTTCACATCTCATCCTATATCATTATCAATTGTCATACATTATGCCCCCAAAAAAGTGTCTGTGGAAAAAAAGTCTGATGTGGTTTGGGATTGGAATCATTTGTC
Organism: Patiria pectinifera; assembly: GCA_029964075.1. Classification (NCBI taxonomy): domain Eukaryota; kingdom Metazoa; phylum Echinodermata; class Asteroidea; order Valvatida; family Asterinidae; genus Patiria; species Patiria pectinifera. The sequence continues at coordinate 2,461,600 of CM057129.1, read as the reverse complement.
CTTGAGCATTAAACCGAGGTCTTGCCGTGATGACTGATAGCCAGGCAAATGATTCCAATCCCAATTGCAGCCCTTTTCACAACATGCTGGATTTTACACAGCTTATATAACACAGCACTGAAATTGATTAAGGCAAGGAACTTGGGCACAGTGTCCCAAAATGTTGTTGTGATCAATTGACAAGTGTGCAGTGATGCGTGACTGAAATTAAATGAAACTCATCGGGGTTGAGGCCAAGATAGGGAGTGTTTGCACAATCAAACTTTTTCAAATTGGACTTCATGGTTTTGTAGTTATTTCAAAAATAGTCAGACGGACATTTCTTGTGGACATACTGTATAATGCGTATACTATGTTTGCATTAAAAGAAAAACAAAAATTGCATTTAAAATATACGAACACTGTACTCACTTACCATAACACGCACAATGTCGTTTTCTGCTATGCTTCCGAGGATTAATTGGCTTTGTGTTTTCCTTTGTTCCCTGATCTAAACCTTTCCCAAAGACTTAGAGCACAAACCGGCGTTGGAGGACAATAGGCACTGTCGTTCGAGTACCGTATTTTGAGTACCGAAATGTGTACTCACAGTTGAGTACTTGAAGAAGACTTTGCGGAATGAATTTTGATGAACAGTTTGAGTAAAATGCAAGCAGGTCTTTAAAAAATTAAGTCAAAGTGGCAAAATGTATAACAAGATCATTAAACCAGATTTGTCCAGGTTTTTGGCTTTTTGCAGCGCTAACGTTGGTCTTTTCCAAGACCTGGACACGATTTATTTAGAGCAAATGCATTCAAATTTTCCTTCCTGATTGGTTTCCGTCTAGATTGGTGGGTTGGGTAAGATCAAGACCAACACAATCATCAAGGAGCTCTCCAAACCCTGGATGCTGGATGAGGAAGCAGCCTGGAGACCACGGAGAAGTTTCCTTGGAAGATCAGCAAGGAAGAAGTCACCACGCTCAAAGAGAAGGTAGAATCTCCCCCTTGCGCTCAAGCACCCCCCCCCTCCTATAGTGAAAACTATAAACTTTATATTTATTTTTGTGTAAGTTGGTCAGTAGTGCAGAATGATTCACATGTTAACTAATGCATGCAAAATAGAGAAAAAAAGTAAATTTTAATGACTATCATCCCACCCTATATTTTCAGGCTATAGAAATGTCAAACCCCCCAAAACAGATTTTTACCTACCCTACCACACAGTTGGTTTTTGTTATATATGTAATAGAAAACACCACACTTTTTGTTCTTGGTTGGCCTTATTATTTTAATATATGTTTGTGTCCAATTGATTTCATGGAGCCTTTCAGAGATCTCTCAGGTTATTCTGGATGGCTGCATGTCTAAGGAAACACATGCTTTATATTAAAGGGAAATAATGCTCTGCATAATTTTTATTTGTGGACCCCCCCCCCCACCTCCCACCACACCCCAGGCTTGACCCTACTCATCCCTCACCTCATCTCCTTGAAATCCAACTGGGAGAAATGCAAGCTGCGCATCTTTGCCACCATGGGCAAGAAGGAGCAAATGGACAGGGAGAAGATGAACTTGGCCAACATGCTCAGCAAGTTCCGCATCAACTGCTCGGACGTGGAGGTCATCCCGGACCTGAACAAGAAGCCCAAGGAGTAGAGAGTCCGAGACGGTTCAAGGAGCTGTCCAAACCCTGGATGCTGGATGAGGAAGCAGGGGAGACCACGGAGAAGTTATCTTGGAAGATCACCAAGAAAGTAGTCACTACGCTCAACGAGAAGGTAGAATCTCCTTCTTGCGCTCAAGCACCCCCCCCCCCCTCCACAGAGAAAACCTTAAACGAGGGCCTTTTGGGCGCCATCGTGGCTTATAAATGCTGGTACCAAATACACGATAACCAGCATGAGTGAACCAGTGAAGTGTCCCTCATTCCGGCTTCTGCTTGTTTGACTATAAAGCGCCCTCTTGTGTCCATGCATGGAGACAATACACTTACAGTTCTTCCCAGTACCCACTTTATACGGAAGATGGATAGTTTCACTCAATGAATGTGAATATATTTTCGTTGGTGCGTGTGAAAGTATTTTTTTTGTGTACAGTGGCGGCCGTCAGATAATAAGTGTGAATATATTTGCTTTTGTTCGTGTGAAAATATTTTTTTGTTCAGTGGCTGCCACTTATTATGATGACTTATGTAGCGGCCACCACTTATTATTTCGCGGCCGCCACATAATAAAGTGGCGGCCGCTGTACAAAAAAATATTCCCACACGCACCAAAAAAATATATTCACACTCATTGAGTGGCACTATCTGTCTTCCGTAACTTAACGCGTAGTGCCTAGTTTTTGTGATTTCAACATACAGGGTGAGCAGAATATTTCGATGAGTATTTTGAGTACCGAAATGTGTACTCACAGACTTTGCGGAATGAATTTTGATGAACAGTTTGGGTAAAATGCAAGCAGGTCTCTAAAGAATTAAGTCAAAGTTGCAAAATGTATAACAAGATCATAAAACCAGATTTGTCAAGGTTTCTCGCTTTTTTTTCAGCACTAACGTTGGTCTTTTCCAAGACCTGGACACAAATTATTTAGAGCAAATGCATTCAAATTTTCCTTCCTGATTGGTTTCCGTCTAGATTGGTGGGTTGGGTAAGATCAAGACCAACACAATCATCAAGGAGCTCTCCAAACCCTGGATGCTGGATGAGGAAGCAGCCTGGAGACCACGGAGAAGTTTCCTTGGAAGATCAGCAAGGAAGAAGTCACCACGCTCAAAGAGAAGGTAGAATCTCCTCCTTGCGCTCAAGTACCCCCCCCCCCCTTTCTATAGTGAAAACTATAAACTTTATATTTATTTTTGTGTAAGTTGGTCAGTAGTGCAGAATGATTCACATGTTAACTAATGCATGCAAAATAGAGAAAAAAAGTAAATTTTAATGACCATCATCCCACCGTATATTTTCAGGCTATAGAAATGTCAAACCCCCCAAAACAGATTTTTACCTACCCTACCACACAGTTGTTTTTTATATGTAAGGCCAAAAAAATATATTCGGTCTCTGGTCAGACCAAAGTTCCGGAATTGACGCGGGGACGTTGCTTTTTTTTTTTTGCTTTTTTTTTTCAAGCTTGGATTGTACAGACAAGGCCAAGTTCGGGCAAGGACCATTAGTCGACTAGTGGTTGATTTGTGACGTACCTTACGCCTGCGCACTGATAGCAACGTGCGAACGTCTCTAGTCAAACGCTGGTCAAAATGTCATCGCAAAACTTCTGGATCTTGGCTCTCTGCTGGCGTTATGAATGCGCGCGGCTATTGGTTACCAGCGAAGCAACCAACCCCAGTAGGCTGGTTCCAAATAGTCGACTAGCGTAGTCAATCACCGTCGACTAGACAGAGTTCGGGCAAACGTTAGTTAACCATTGGTCAACTATAGTCCTTGCGCGAACTTGGCCCAAGGTGGGTTACATTTTGCTTTTTTGGTGTCCTCATGTACATTGGTGTCCTCCATAATTTGCCTTGGTGCTCTCGATGGTGCTTTCTTGGTGCAATTTCCCATTCCTTGGTGCTCTTTGTTAAAAAAAAATTGAGGAGATGCGGCAATAGAGGGCGCTGTCGGAGCTACCGCTAAACATTTTGGAAAAAAAAAGATTGACGCGCACGATTAAAATCAACGCGCGCGCCGACCAGAGACCGACTGTTTTTTTTTGGCCTAATAGAAAACACCACACTTTTTGTTCTTGGTTGGCCTTATTATTTTAATATATGTTTCAGTGTCCAATTCATTTCATGGAGCCTTTCAGAGATCTCTCAGGTTATTCTGGATGGCTGCATGTCGAAGGAAACACATGCTTTATGTCAAAGGGAAATAATGCTCTGTATAATTTTTGTTTGTGAAACCCCCACCTCCGCCCCCACCCCCACCACCCCCAGGCTTGACCCTACTCATCCCTCACCTCATCTCCATGAGATCCAACTGGGAGAAATGCAAGCTGCACGTCTTTGCCACCACGGGCAAGAAGGAGCAAATTATGGACAGGGAGAAGATGAACATGGCCAACATGCTCAGCAAGTTCCGCATCAACTGCTCGGACGTGAAGGTCATCCCGAACCTGAACAAGAAGCCCAAGGAGTAGAGTCTGAGACGGTTCAAGGAGCTGTCCAAACCCTGGATGCTGGATGAGGAAGCAGGGGAGACCACGGAGAAGTTTCCTTGGAAGATCAGCAAGGAAGAATCCACTATGCTCAACGAGAAGGTAGAATCTCCTCCTTGCACTTAGGCACCCCCCCCCTCCACAGAGAAAACTATAAACGAAGGCCATTTGGGCACCATCGTGGCTTGAAAATGCTGGTACCAAATACACAATAACCAGCATGAGTGAACCAGTGAAGTGTCCCTCATTCCGGCTTCTGCTTGTTTGACTATAAAGCGCCCTCTTTTGTCCATGCATGGAGACAATACACTTAAAGCTTTCCCACTGTCCACTTTATGCTAAGTCCCTGGTTTTTGTGATTTTAAGTCCAGTCTTGCAACATCTATTAATTGGGTCCAACCTTTGACATTCTGGAGGCTGATTTTCAATAATGAGATTGATCACTTTCAATCCATTTTTCGTACAACTCTCAGTTCATTTGATTTGCCAAGTGCATGGAACTCGACTTTAGTAAACATCAATAAATCACGACATTTTTTCGCCTGAAATCTTTTTTTTTCTTTCAGACCAACAGACAGATGCGGATCCGTGAATTGCTTCGCCAACATTCCCAGGAGGCTCAGCTCATTGTCATGTAAGTACAAACCGGCGATAATGGCCACTATCGGACAATTAACCTATCACGGTGGAATTGCGTCAACGCAGCTTGTAAAATATTGTCTAAACATGATATACAAATGGACGCAGAACGCCAAAATCTGAGACAAACAAAAGTTAACGTACAAAATTCCATGAGCCGTTTCGCGGATACCGCCATCTTGGAAATGGGGGGGGGGGCATTACAATGAAAAGACATCCCATCATTCTCAGCTACAGTTGCATGACAAGACGTATTTTCATTGTAATGCCCCCCCCCCCCCCCCGAAAAAAAATATAATAATTCAAAGATGTCGGTATCCGCGAAACTGCTTATAGAGTTGTCTAAGGGGCGTGGTTAACTCGCAAACGGCGTTAGGTCAATGGGTGGCGCTTTTCATGGCGTAAAACGGGCACTCTTTACAGAATACTCGGGAGGGCGGGGGTGTTAACCGCTGTTGCAAAAAATGGGGGCGGGGTGAGCAATAGATCTAACAGTGCTTGTGACCCAGTCTGACTGAACTACTGTGGTCACCTGATCAAAAGTGGTGATCTGATTGGCCAATGTGCACTTTTTGATTGACATGCAGGAAGGGTCCATTATAACCTTTTCTTTGATTTCTTGCAGGAGTCTACCTATTCCCAGGAAGCGTACTTGTTCAGCTTACATGTACATCTGCAGGCTGGAGACATTATCCCAGAATATGCTGTCAGCAGGAGACTTAATTGCATCACCTGACCAAATATGGCATCCAAATAAAAGTCAATACAAAGAAATTCACTTGAAATGATAAAGTGACAAAGGACAATTCCAACCAGTTGAAAGACCCTCCTCACTTGAATGGAATTTGTGCTTTGTTTTGATTGATTTCGTTGTGATCGTTTCTTTACCATCTAACAGGCTCACTCTTTTACTAAGGTTTTCAAAGTGAGTTTCTTGAATGCAATCAAGTAATGCTGATTAAGAACAATGAAAGACTTCAAATAATTTGGAGTCTTTTGATCAAGAAACACTTGCCGCTCTTTTACGGGCTTCAAAAACAACAGCCAACTCCACTTTTTTTCATTACTGTGGGCACGTTTCTGTTTCAACTGAAAGTAATTAAAATCATGGGTTTTTTTCATAACGAAGCCAAGCGAAAAAAGAGAGTATTTATCAACAATGGTGGTGCTTTTGGTAATCCTCAGAATGAGGTTTTATGCATACTGTTTTCTAAGGAAATCAATTGTTACTTTTACATAATTCTCACATATTATAACGTTTAAAATAATGCAATCGTTTAACAAAAACCAGTGTATTCTAATTGCTGTGAATAACATTAGAATATTTCAAACAATTGTTAATCCAAATGCCAAGCTTAAAGTCTATAAGAAAATCAGATTCAATCACTCCAGACTTTATTCGTGACATGAAATGAAAATTGATACATGCAGGGGATTGATTTAATTGACATTATCTGTGCTGGGCATACAGGGAACATAAGGCAAAGAAAATAGCATGTTACAGTAAACGCCCTAAAATTATCCAGGTAGGTAGCAAAATATTGTGTTTGTTTGTCTGTATGTCTTTTATACTTGCGTTAGGTTACAGTTATTGTGTTTAATTAATCTGTTTTAAATACCCAATACTACGAATAAGTTGCATTTATTTTCGGGAAAAAACACGTTATTTTATATGTTGACCAAGTGTGGCAATACAAAAAAAATGGCGGTCAGAAACATGGCCTAAAAAATCCAGGTAGGTCGAGATAACGCCATAAACACAATCTTTTTTTAGTCGTTAACCTGTCTGGATACATGGTGGCTCTGCTTTATTGCAAACCTTTTGTTTCTAAAAAAAATAATAATGACCCAGCTTGCTTTGAAAAAAATATTCCATCAAAATACTTCCCGATAGGCCTACAATGGGTCAAAAAAAAATCGTTGTCAACAAACTTAACGCATACTTTTCACTATATCTCAATACTCGTGCATATCAAGCTAAATATTTTGTTTTGCAGAAAGTCAAAAAAAAAATGGCAAATCCATTGTTGTATACAGATCGGAGCATGCGCAAAGCAAAAACATTAATAATAATATTTTGTGACATTGTCATTGAACATTATTTGTTTTAATTCATTGGTTATTGTTTCGGCAAAATTGGAAAGTGATTAAACAAATCAGCAACACGATGCTCGTGTATCTTTATTTGTTGGATTGTTGTGTTTATTCGGGGTAAAGGAGGAAGCCACTGAATGAGGTGTAGTGACTGGAACCACTAAACGCCCTACCGGCCATCGTGAGATACATCGTATCTCCACGCTGCAGAACCACCACCGCGCTCCCAGACACCTGCTCAATGTGACTTGGATCATTGCTAAGGCCAGAGACAACCACGTTGCCGTTCTTCCGGAGATAAACGTACAGGTTGCCGCTGGAAGGATATTTGCACACAGAAAACATGAACACGTAGGTGCCCGGCACACCACACGTGAACGTGCCGGTCTCGAGATCGAAGCTGGTACCCGGCAGAAGCGTCTCGGTCGCCTGGAAGGGCAAACGGGTCTCGAGACTCGTAGAGGTATCCGAGTGGCTCGTCCTCACCACGGTGAATGCTACCCGCTGGTTGGAGTCGTCTGGTGTCTCCCCTGGCTCACCCTTTTGACCTTTGACACCAGTTGGACCGATTGGACCTATCACGCCTGGCAGGCCTATGGCATCGTCCCCTTTAGGCCCAGGGCTCCCAACAGCTCCCTGATCACCCATGGGTCCAATCGATCCAATCTCGCCCTTTGGGCCAATCGGTCCAATATCACCTTTTTGACCTGCATTGCCCTTGCACCCTGGATAGCCAGGCAGACCTGGAATTCCAGGTATTCCGGCCGGTACCTGGGAGCACATTGGACACGCCTCATCAGATGAAGGACAGTCACCGTCCGAGGGAACCGGCCCAGTAACGGATGCTCGGAGCTTGACAGAGTTACCCAGAAGGAGGGCGATTGAAAGAAAAGTTGACATACAGATGTTCATCTGTAAAGAAGATACAATGAAACACTAAAAAACATTTTAAGGGAGAAATATGGGAGGTAAATATCGGAGAACAGGAGGAAAACAAGAATTCGGAGAAACGGGGAGAACAACAGAGATGAAGGGTCAGTTGTATTAAAATGTTTCCGTCTTCTAAAAATAAAATGCATGAGTGTTTTATAATCATTACAACATTTTAAACCTGACAAATTTGAACAGCTTCTCATCAAAATAATTCATTGCCCCTAGACGAAAATGAAGGTAAAAGTGTATCGGGATTTAGCTGTCCTGTTTCTTTTGCGACGACTCTGCCTTTAATTTAAGAATACACGAGGCGCGAAACCCCGAGTGGATTCGTAAATTAAGAGTCCACACTTTCTCGTGTATTCTCCGACTTAACCCTAATCAGGCAGGGTTATTTTGGCCATCTCTCAGCCGGGGGGGGGGGGGGGGGGGATTCCGCTCCCCCTAAGATCTCGGCCATCGAGTGACGAAAACCTTTGCAACTCGGTACATGCATAGAGCACCTCATCATAAACATACCCAAGAAATTTCATGACTATAGGTCAAAGGGTTTTGGAATTATGGCAAATTAAATATTCATATGTACGAATGGTAATTGTGCTCTGTGTACACGACGTATATGGGAAAATTCACGGAAAAGCTTTCGCTACGCGGCAACCCGTGGTCCGATGTTTATGTTTTTGGTATCAAAAGATGCGCAAGGCTCGAGGCTAAAAAGTCAGAACAGCTTGGGTCGCGAATTTTTTTTTAAGGCTATAACGGAAAAAGTTGAAAGGGGGGGGGGCGGATTCCGCCTCGGCCCTTTTAGGGTTAAACCATTGCAAAGTATCGTCATTAACAGTCCATTGAGTAGAGATCGTGTCGAGTTGTGGCCATAAGGCCAATAAAAAAAAGTCTCCGGTTTCTGGTATGCGCGCGCGTCGCCGTAGCCATGCGCGTCGGCAAAATAAAAAAAGGTTTTTTTTCAATAAAAGATGATGTCTTAAAACCGCCAAACTCACTGGTTGGACTGGAATTCTGCTGCTGCACAATTTTAACGTGTTTTTAGATGGGGCTATGGTCGATAATAAGCTTTACGTGGCCTCTCTAGACTCCCATATTTTTGCATCCTAAAGTTTAGTCAGGCACCATTTGCAGTCATCAGCCGACATTTGAAGCAAAAAAAAAAACAGGTAAAAAAAAAAGCCGCGTCGCCGCACCTCTTTTTGGGCAAGCTCCATACCAGAAACCGGAGACATTTTTGGGGGCCTTAGGGTAATTTACAAGGGAATTTTTCGAGGCTCTTATACGTAATCAAGCATTGTGGCGTGTTTAGCATGTGTATCGCCACACCTGTACAACCATCATTTTGGTGTAAGCTCCTTCCGTCAAAATGGACAGTTCATCATACGACGATTTCTTTCTGAATCAAAGTAGTTTTTGCAGTGACGGCGGAGAATGTGACAGTGAAGATGCATTCAATGATATTTTTCGGAAGGAAAGTTTTCATGCAGACGGCCCTATTAATGCTCATTGTGGAAAACAATTTTCCGACATGTTCGAAGTGTGGATTCTTAATTCCGAATCCGCACTTCACTAAAAAAAGTTTCCCCCAATATGATCATGATAGTATTTGAACGCAGAAACATTAATTTAAACATCACTGTGGCGAATTCGGCCGGAAATAAGGAGGGTAGTTTGAGTCTTCTCGGAACCGGGCGTCACAAAGTGTTCCTCATTAATATGCGATAGCCATTTTCCTAAAATTTGGAAAGGATGACGTGTTGCCAATAATCAACAAAATAACTTGGATACACTTCAGTGAACACTAGAGGGCCCTGTAAAATTATCATTTTGGTGTGATTTCGTCCCAAACGTGGCACCAGTAAAACACCGGTAATTCCGTCGCCGTTTTCAAGAAGGGGTGAATTTCATGAAAATCGTCCCTTTTTCCGAAATTTGGTGGGGTTTTTTGGTGAAAATGAATAAACATATCAATATCTACAACGTGGTGAGGCTATACTTAAAAAAAAATCAATTAAAATCTTAATTAACCTAATTAACGAATGGGCGAATTTGCCAAAAAGTGCCGTTTTTGCGTTTTCACGAAGGGGCGAATTTCTGCACTCTATGGTATTATAGGTTTTCCCGGCCAATTTCACCAAGTTTTCATTCAATTTAGCGCCTGGCTCATTCAATTTAGATTGAAATTGAAAGATCACGCAGATCGGCATTTGACAATCAAAAAGAATCATTCAATTTCCCTATCCGAGCATTCTATCGTCTTTTAGCTTCACTCGTCCCTATCAAAGATGCATTCATTTTAAAAGTATCGCGTTGTTCATTCAATTTCGTCTAAACCATTAGTAAGGGGTTGATTGGGCATTCGTTTTCATTATTGGGCAAACATATTTCACATTTTGTCAAACATCTTCATACGTGTCCGTATTCCTTAGCATAAATCATATTTGATGACTTCAATCCGTAGATGCCCTTCTTTCTTAATTGAAGGGTATGTGCAATGATTTTTTCTCAGGACTTCTTATTGTGCAACTCTTTACTACTGTGAAATGTAAGAAAACTACACATTTGACAATTTTTTTTGGTTAATCTTCCTGCAAAAGTGCACTTCTTTAAACTTTTTTTCCATGCTTTTCCGGACTACGTATGAGCGCGCTGTTACTGTGATGTCATTTCAGGAAGACACTGTTCAGTTTAGGGTTTTTTCTTTAAAATTATTCATCCAAAATTTGCTAATTGAAAACATTTGTGGGAAAGGGTTGGTCATTGGCTTACTGCCATATACTGACACATCAAATAATCACCAAATAAAAGAAATTTATGACAGCAACATATCCAAAATTCTAGCAACTTTTTTTGGTGAAATAGCCGTGTAGCATTAATCATGCTCGGAATGCCATCACAGGTTTTCTAATGAATATGAAACTTTGCATTAGCATAAAAACGGAGAAGGCACCAAAAACGCCCCTCAAAATGGAAAATAAAACTTGCAAATAAGGTTAAATGTGACACAAAGATGTATTGCATTGAAAATTTTGCATGGGCCCTATGAATATGGTAAGTGTTCGGTCAGACATACGCAAAAAAACATTTAAGAAATAACGCGTGAGAGAAGTGTTCCCGACGGTATAACCATTTCCAAACATATTACGTGTTCCGATGTCTTGCACGTCAAGAAATCGTCAACGTAACAAAAACCCTTGATCAAACGTTTCAACAAGTAGAAAAGATCAACATTGAAAAAGAAATTATCTTAGTCCCTTTCAATTCATTATTTCGTTGCATCTTGTTTCCCTCATATCAATTGATTTGTAACATTGTAAATTTTACAGTCATCAAGATTTTTTTTTCAGGGGGGGAAATGAACCTCGGAGAAAAATAAGAAAACAAATATCGATTAAAAATCCTTATTAATTTAAATGACCAAACGATGAAAGCGATTGCCCATAAACGAATAAGAAACGAAAAGCATGGTTATACGTTATAAGCGCACAGATGTTCGCTAATTTGAATGCATCAACCGTCAAAAGGTTGCAAAGACTTAATTTAAGACTGCTACAAGTTAAGTTTTGAATGCACAAAAACGAAATAGGCTGCCCAAAAACAAAAACGAACATTCACAGCAAAATCTTGGCTGCCTAAAAATGAAATTGAATGAACCCCAAATGAAAAAGAAACCCCAATTGGACCACGTGTGCAAAACTCGCGCGAAATTGAATGGCTAATAATGAAACTGATTAGAAAAATTCGGAAATTCGCTGGGAAAACCTATAATAAATTTTCAATAAATAAATACATTGTAAAGCCCGGTTCATACTTCGATGCGAATGCAAATGCGATGCGAATTTGACGTCATGAAACTTTCGCTGCGAAATTCGCCCGAGTTGAAATGTGTTCAACTTTTGCGAATTCGCAGCGCGAATACTTGCCATGACGTCACTACGGTGGCCCACAACTGTCACGGCAAAAGCAAAAGCGCTACGGCAAGCGCAACAGCGCCGCGGCAAGCGCAACAGCGCCGCGGCAAGCGCAAAAGCGCCACGGCAAAAGAAAAAGCGCCACGGCAAAAGAAAAAGCGCCACGGCAAAACAAAAAGCGCCGCGGCAAAAGAAAAAGCGCCACGGCAAAACAAAAAGCGCCGCGGCAAGCGCAAAAGCGCCACGGCAAGCGCAAAAGCGCCACGGCAAGGGCAAAAGCGGCAAGCGCAAAAGCGCCACGGCAAGGGCAAAAACGCTACGGCGAAAGCAAAAGCGCCACGGGTTTATTGGAAAGGGGCGTAATCATACATGCCGCTACTACATCAAAAAATAAAATGGGAAGGAGAATGGCCGCCACCAGGAATTCTTATTAAGCACAGAATTTAATTCTTTGAGAAGTGATTTTATGGCTGAGAAAATAGCAAGGCCATGGAAAACCGGTCAGTGCAAGCAACGTTCAGGAAATAAATCGTTGATATTAATTTGTTGTAGGATTATTCCAAGATTATTCCAAGAGAGTTGCTGCCATGAATCAGAGTTTATAAAGGAGTGGGACTCGCTATCAGCACCATCAGGGCCGTTCCTCATTTCTTTACATTTCGTGGGAATCAAAACAATTACGAGGACGGGAGGCTCTGCGAGCTGATGCATTTTTTGAAGAGTTTTTTTCCTTCCGACTAGCATGCAGAGAAGATTTCCGTTAATTTGAGACTTAGTTCACCCATGGGCGTCGCGAGGGGGGGGGGGCAAGGGGGGCGCTTCCCCCCCCCCCCCGGAAAAGCACACAAAAAAGGAAGGGGAAAAAAAGAGAAAAAAAGAAAAGAAAAAGAGGCGCGAAGTCATAGTGGTGTAAATTTAATGAGTTGGGGGGGGGGGCAAAATGTTGTTCAGAAATACAAGATTTTTTTGGGAAAAATATGTTTTGCCCCCCTCTGAGAAAAAATCCTGCAGGCGACGCCCATGAGTTCACCGGTGTGTATACCAGTGTAGGCACACAATTGAGCTGCCCAGAGTTTGGATATAGAATAAGAAAGAAAGAAATTAACTTAGAACCTAGAACTCATTTGCCCACCCACCCCGGCTCAAGAAACCAAGAAGCCGAACAAGACCTGTTGATGCTTAGCGATAGCGATGATGAGTTGCCCTGTGGACAGTCTTCCACATCATCGCAGAATCAGCCTGCAGGGCAGAAAGAGGGCTTGTTTCCGGCATCAAATAGTTCTGTATTCACTCGAAACAAAGCAAACGGCTCTTTTCAGAGCCACCAAATTTTCATAGAAGAGCTTAGAACTGTGCATCTGAACGATAACACTTCTCCTTTGTTTAGTGTCTCTCCCTTAGGCCAAAAAAATAATATTCGGTCTCTGGTCAGACCAAAGTTCCGGAATTGACGCGGCGAAGCGGCTTTTTTTTCTTTCTTCAAGCTTGGATTGTACAGACAAGGTGGGGTACTATTTTGCTTTTTTGGTGTCCTCATGTACATTGGTGTCCTCCATAATTTGCCTTGGTGCTCTCGATCATTTGCTTCGGTGCAATTTCCCATTCCTTGGTGCTCTTTGGTAGAAGAAATTGAGGAGGTGCAGCAATAGAGGGCGCTGTAGGAGCTACCGCGGAACATTTTGGAAAAAAAAGATTGACGCGCATGATAAAAATCGACGCGCGCGCTGACCAGAGACCGACTTATTTTTTTTTTTGGCCTTACCCCCCCTTTTTTTAAGGTTAATTAATTTCTTTCTTATTCTATATCCAAAGTCTTCGCCTGTGTTACGTTCCTTACATGAAATCCACAGCGTAACCTCCTCTGTCGAAAGCGTTGCAACTGTCTAATAGAACGATCCATTTCTCGATTTGTGAGTTCTCTTCAACTCGGTCGTGTTTATTGGGAAGGGGCTAATCATACATGCCGCCACTACATCTAAAATTAAATGGAAAGGAGTATGGCCGCCACCATGAATTTATTTAATCACAGACTTTAATTCTTTGAGAAGTGATTTTATGGCTGAGAAAATAGCAAGGAAAACCGGTCAGTGCAAGCAACGTTCAGGGAAGAGTTTTGAAATTCCCGCTCTCTGAGAATTTCTAACCTAATTAATGGGCCCGCGGGCGAGTTACGTGTTGACAAGCCTTACCCACCCATTACCGCAGCCCTGCAGGAGAGCCTTAATCGACTTCCTAGATGTGTATGATATACTGAAAAAGAAAAAAAAACTTAACTCATACACTCTGGGCAGCTCACTTGTGTGCCTACACTGGTATACACACCGGTGAACTAAGGCTCAAATTAACGGAACTCTTCTCTGCATGCTATTCGGAAGGGAAAAAAAACTCTTCAAAAAAATGCATCAGCTCACAGAGCCTCCCGTCCTCGTAATTGTTTGCATCCCACGAAATGTAAAGAAATGAGGAACGGCCCTAATGGTGCTGATAGCGAGTCCTACTTTCCCTCTCCTTTATAAACTCTGATTCACGGCAGCAACTCTCTTGGGATAATCTTGGAATTATCCTACAACAAATTAATATCGACGATTTATTCCATGAACGTTGCTTCACTGACCGGTTTTCCTTGTTGATTTAATGGCTGAGAAAATATTCTCAGCCATAAAATCACTTCTCAAAGAATTAAAGTCTGTGATTAATAGAAGTCCTGGTGGCGGCCATTCTCCTTCCCATTTTATTTTTTGATGAAGTAGCGGCATGTATGATTACGCCCCTTCCCAATAAACCCGTGGCACTTTTGCTTTTGCCGCGGCGCTTTTGCGCTTGCCGTGGCGCTTTTGCTTTTGCCGCGGCGCTTTTGCGCTTGCCGTGGCGCTTTTGCTTTTGCCGCGGCGCTTTTGCGCTTGCCGCGGCGCTTTTGCTTTTGCCGTGGCGCTTTTGCGCTTGCCGCGGCGCTGTTGCGCTTGCCGCGGCGCTTTTGCGCTTGCCGCGACGCTTTTGCGCTTGCCGTGACAGTTGTGGGCCACCGTACGTCACAGATTCGCGTTCGCTTTCGCATGAAGTATGAACCGGGCTTAACACAATGGTGCGTATATCATGAAGGGGCAAATTCCATGTGCGTGCAATATAACGTTTTCACGAAAGGGTGAATTTCAAAGGGTGAATTTCAAATGCACTGACTCAGACCGCAGAAGGGCGAAATCTGCACGTAGTTAATTAAGCGTTTTCACGAAGGGGCAAATTTGCTAATTGGTTTTTTTTTTCGTTTTCACGAACAGCCACTTCTCTTAATTGATTAATTCTGCAAGACTAATCACCTATTTTTCTTAAAGTTTGCTACATTTATGAAGACTAGAAGCTCTTCTTTCCTCTGAAACCTAAATCGTGCATATTTTATGCATCTTTAAGTTTCAAATTGTCAAATGAAAAAAGGACCAAATTTTAACGGGATTATCTCGATTGTTTGTCCAGACAGTGAAATACTAAATTCGCCTCTTCGTGAAAACGTTGACGATTTAACAAAATGCTTTGCATTTTCGGTTGGCAGGGACTGTCAAAAAAGTATCCCAAAAACAAAGAAATTGTACAAAAAAGTTGACAATACAAGTGGCGTATTGCGCGAATGTCGGCCATATTGGATTCCCAGCATGCATTGTAGTTGGTCACGTGACCACGAATTCGCATCTAAAGTGGATTCTTGAAAGGCTCAAGCAAAGAAGTTGGTTTTGACTCCAGCAAAGATGCATATTTCAATTTCTTAATAACAAAATACGATTATTTATTATTGGTTGCGAATACAGCATTCCGGAACTATTATAAAACGTTTCAAAGCGGGGTCTGGGGTTTAAGGGGTGGGGAAGGGAGGGGGTAACATTGTGCCCCTGGTCCTGACAGGGTTACAATGTTCTGTTTAACTGAGTTTGTTTTAATGGCCAACGTGTCAGGCATGCAGGGTTCTATAATACGTCAATGGCAGGGCGATTCCTCAATTCTCTAAATATTTCTTTGACACTTTTTTAATCCAAAGTCATCTTCTGTTATCATTTTTTTTAAATGCATGTAAACGAATCCGCCTTCGGTTTGCATTATTCTTGACAAATGAGGGCGCTGTAACGACTGTATTCGCTATGCCCCGCGTTCGCTCGTACCCCCGTCCTGCAAACAGGACGCTGGGATACTCTGATGAGCTTCACATAATCTTGTGAAGGAAGTGGCCTATGACCTATGTATAAAGCATCTGGCTGCAGCTATTCAAGACCGCAGTTAGACAATGTGCGCAAATACTATCCGAAAACTTCCCATAAAAATGCACACATTTCATATACCAGATGTGATTTCTGTTTCATTGCGGACCATGTGGACAAAATTTTGAGCGTCACATGATGCAATCCGACCGTTCGTGATTCGAAACGGAGGCAGAGCAAGTGACGGTAATTACAAATTTACAACGCACAGATAAGTTTTACAGAATTTCCTACATTATTACGCTTTTCAACGAGAAAAAACTTCTCTAAACTGGAATAAAAGAGTAATGAATCAGTCTTAACGGCCTTTTCAAACCTGGCAGAGTCATGACCTTGTTGACGCGCAGGTCACTGGTCACGCAAAATCCAACCAATCAGAGCGTGAATTCATCAGAGTATCCCAGCGTCCTGTTTGCAGGGCGGGGGTACGAGCGAATGCCCTGCGGGGCATAAACAGACGTGATGCCAATTGACGTCAGTTTTCATATTGCTATAGCTAAAAATCGCATTGCTACAATTGTATGTAATTGAGTAAAGTTACAAAACCGCTTGAATGGAAGGGTTTTATAGAGAAAATTGCGTCGTTATATATGCAATGCTTCATTCACAAAAATGTTGTCTAGAGTGGTGTCTCGTGGGGTAACATTCCTTGCAGAAAATGTTTATTAACAAACACTCACCATGATGTAGCTTCTTGAATTCTGTCACGAAAGGAATCCTCAACACTCGAGCAGATTGCTTGCTGAAAAATTATTATATCAACAAAAATGATTCAAAGTGTTATCAAATTCACTCAGGGATAACTTGGGGGCCGGTGGGGCGGCATAACACCTGCATTGCATGTAAGATTTTCTGTTGGGAGATATGGGACTCTAATCCTCGATTATTGTTTGACTATAGTCACTGTTTTGCGTTAACCAACGGCCCTGACGTGATTCACGCATGAGCAACGTCCATTCCTTTAATTGTTGAATTAATTGATTTGTTGGGTTTTTAAGTAAAGGAGGTGATCACACAAAAAAATACTTGAGAACTTTGAAAGTAGTTGATCCTCCATCAATATTGTCAACTTTTGCTCACAACAAATTTTGAAACCGCAGGTTTAATTTAACAAAAACAATTTTTTTTTCGTCTCAAAAACTGCTATTTGTAAACCTTTTTTTTTTTTTGGGGGGGGGGAGTTCCTTTATTCCATGTACAAAAACTCCTCCTGAATTATTGTTAGTAGCAACTAATTCAAAATTTGTAAACTAATGATTCAATATCTCAATGCTGGTTAACAATTTCTTTAAATATCTCATCTAACAGGGAGAAAAAACCCTGCAAGTTTCAAGAAATGTCAATTGATTCAAAAGTGTGTGAATTCGTAGGAGTCACAATAAGCATGTATTCAGTAAGTAAACATCGCAAAAAAGAAAATCCACACTCATTGGAGGGGTGACTTTGAATCTGATCGTCTTATGATGACAACATTTATGATCTTTGGGAAATTTTGTTAGCTACATTTTGAAACTTCGTCTGCTACCAAAGACTGTAAATCGTCCAAACATTGACAACGATTTGTGAAAAATGATGCAGTTTGAAAACTTGCAAATTTAAAGATTACGTACACGACGAGAAATTTCTAAGCGCAAACTACACAGTGACGGAACAAAGCGCGGGTCATTCAATTTTGCGCAACCCGTTTTCAAATATCGTGATATTGTGCAAGCAGAAATTTGTTTGTTACCTTTTGACTCTTTCGGTGCCCCAAGAGTGGCCAACTGAAATTCGGAAAACTTCACTACTAAAAGTATGGGCTTCACGTTTTGCAGAAATCAAAATATCTCTCATTGGCCTATGGATATTTGGTAGTGATCCAAAAGTTGACAAACGAATAAGTCAAATTTTGTTTTGGGAAAAATATACTTGACTTTTTTTAGACAAGATAACTCGCCAAGGTATCGGACGCATAATGGTTGAACTATGCAACGGAATTAGCCTCCTGTGCCAGTGGAACGATTTTGAACAGAACTATGAAATCGATTTTGGAAAGTAAACGGGGAGAAAATTAACCACTGCCGTGCTCAGGATGACAGAAGCTAAAAGGACCTGTTTTGCTCTCAAAAATGCTTAAACCAAACGGAGGAGCTTCAATTAAAAGGAAATCCGCATCATTAGAACTGGTGGCTAAAGTAACAAAACAGTTTTTGCTTGAAGAAAATTGGAGATCTGGTTTCGTAAAACGTTTTACACTTTTTAGTATGAAATTTGAATTTTTAGATTAATCCATCCACTTTCAGGGTGCTGAGAGAATCTCCAAATAAAACCTAAATTTCAGCTGGCAAAAATTTGGAAAATTTGGGGGCTCCATAATGAGTGACGTAAAAGTCTGGAGGGGGAGGCATAGCTGAATTTCACAAGTAAAACAGAGTCAAAGATCTTTGGGATTTGGATCAAACATTTGTATTGCGTAGAATGCGTTCACCAACGGACGGCCCTGACCTGACTCCAGTACGAGAAATATTTATTTTTGGAAGGATTTACTTTCATAAAATCAAACGAAGTAAACTACAAACAAAGGATTGTTTTTGAACAACTCTTAATGACAAAATCAGGGCACCGGTTTGGCTATCATCCACCATCTTTTTGTCAACCGATTGTGTCAAAGAAAATCTTTAGCTTTTGTGAAATCTGTACCAACCGCAGAACTAAAAACAGTCCATATATTTAGCGAAATACCACTATGATCGCTTAAAAGTAACTTAATGATGAAACCAAAATGGAGCACTGTGAACAAGCGAAATGAAACAGCGAAACTGTGAAACAGCGAAACTGCGTGCATGATCATCCGTTCCGATTATACATGTATATGATGTATTACGCCCTCTAAGAGTGAAAGTACAGAGAGTTTATTTCGACGAGTCGCACGTTTATCTAACAATGTTAGATTGCAACTAAACTAAACAAGTGCGAGTGCGCAATAAGCTCTGATCGTGTTGCAAAGAAGTCTTGCATGAAGTCTTGCATGAAATCGATCAAAATTATCCCTGCCAGAGCTGAAAAATGTGACACCTAAAAATGTGACACCGGTGGCACATATTATGGAACACCATAATTTTGGTCAATTTTTCAGGGACAGACAGACAGACCAACTGGCCGACCGACCGACCGACCACCAAGTGACTACCCGGCTTCGAGAAGCGAGGCGGTGATAAAATTCTCCACATTTTCCAAATATGGTGATATTTTTTTCAATGGGCCAATAAGGCCAAGCTTCCATGTAATTCTCACCCCCACTATACACCACGAGCCTGTATAGACTCCCATTGGCCAGACCCTAATAGTGCAGAATAAGGAGTGTTGAAAGACAGCAGCCAAGATGGTGCCCAATGCCTTTGTGCAGTAATTGGAGATCTTAGTGGCCAACCCTTTTGTGCCGCCGATCTCTTTGTGTCAACCCCTCGTGCCGCCCAGAGCTCAGACAGGTTGTAAACAATTCCGGACCATGTGAATGATCTATATCTTGTGCATGTCCAGGCATGCGGGGGTTATTGACCTAGAAACACGTGTGGTGATAAAATTCTCCATGTGGCTACTCCGCGTAATTTTTTTGCGCGCGAAGCTCGAAGGGTTGCTCCCGCCAGAGCTTAAAAATGATGGAACCTAATTATGGGGATCCCACACTAGCGCACTGCTTGGATTGTTAGCAATCGTGTATCAGTATCATAGCCACGCAAATAAAAATCACCGTTTCAGTCCTTAGGCAAGTATATTTCACAGGCATACAAAGAAGAGAAAATAATATCAAGCCTATACCGCGGTCGTTGTTGTGTCAACATTAATCCTCATATGCATATTTTAAATCCTACGTTGATTAACGCACTATGTGCAAAAATGTATTCTTTTTCTCACGGGAAGACCATAATTGTTTCAAGCACTCACCGAGCAAAATCTTGTTCTTGCAGTCAGTTCTCTCGGTTGTCGTCTGCAGGATGAGCTGCGTCTTTGTGACGAACGAAGCGGCGGAGAGTGCCTTATATCTTGTCATCGGTTTGCCGAGCAGTGACTGATTAACTTGGACCCGGCTCGTGAATGGCCCCTGCGTGCTGGCAATCTAACATCACCGATCGATAAGGCGGAAGTAAATATGTCAATGTGATATCGGTCAGTCAAGGGCTAACAGGGATGTCAGGTTGTTGTAGCTGTAAATTTCCTCGCCTTCCATTAGAATATTTCAAAGAATATTCTTCAAGAGTTTTTCACCCACATCTAAAGCTGTGATTTTTTTCACATTGTCTTCTCGTTACTCGGCACATGGGAGACCAGTGCATTCGACTGAATTGGGCTACGCAGTTACAATAATAATTATGAACAAGGAGACAAACACCATATCATTTGTTGTGCCTAAACTGACCTGCACAAATTATCAAACAGAAACATATATTGCTATTTTCAATAAGTATGTAATTATGTTCTTAAAACAAAATAAGCGTTTATCACGTCTTTTGTAACCTAAAGAAATAAATCATTCATGTTTGAAGACGATACAGGTTGAGTTTAATATAAACACCCCTTCCTTCCTTCTGAACAGTGTTACTCTATTTTTGGAACAATTCAAAATATCCATCGGTGAAAAAAACATTTGTAAATCCTCAGTTCATGGCACCAGGTCTTTGTTTTCTGTAAGAGTGGACTTCAACATGTCAGTCGCCTTTTCTTAACAACCCTGACTTTAACATTGTATGGTTACTCACGCTACTGAAACCAGAACATAAAATGTTTTGGTCGGCAAAACCCTGCCTAACGCTTGCGTTTTCCAACCAAGTGGGATAAGTTTAATTAATGAATAACTGTTTTAATAAAGAGACCATTTATATTAACAAATACGATTTTTAATAAGGAAAAAAATATTTATATATTTAATATATAACTTACTAGGCAATGCAGATATTACCCAACACTGCAACTTCAAAGTAGTCGTAAACATGATTAAGGCTAGCGGTTTGATTATCTCGGAATGAACGTTAGGCAGATATTGTTTCTCCCACTTCGTGAGAAAGCAACATTTGTTTGAAACGATAAGACATGCACGCGAACATGATAGGAGTTCAGTTGTTTACGTGGTGGTACCTCGTATTGCTTTTCGTTATTGCTACTGATAAGTAGAACAGATGGCGACAATTGCTTCTAATGTTCACAAAAATCCCAACGTCGGTTTGAAGTACAATATTTCCAAACCGGAGGGGGGGGGGGCGCAATCTTTGATACGTTTCAACTCACGCTACTAAGAGCCGAACTCATAATAAGGCCAAACAACTAGTTCTGCTTCCGATAACGTGCCTTTCAAAAATTGGGTCGGTAGTCAGAAGATATTTGTATTTAGCAAATGTCTATGTGTTGAACGAATGGAGTATTCAAACCATGTGCGTATTTACGGCCCGAAATATTTTCATTTTCAAATTTTACCCCCAAAGTGATGAAAGTTGACGATACTTTAATACAGTGGAGAATTTACGTCGTATCCATAGTACAAGTGTTCATCGTTTGTAACATAAAGATCTGGACTACACCGTCACACAGCCTTACATGCATATACTTGTGGGGAAGACCTTTGCTTCCCTTCTATTGTTATATCAGCCGGTGCAACCGGCTGATACATTGTGATCCTCCTGTATCTTCGTCTTCGTCTTGAGCTTCTTCTTCTTTCTTATCTTGAGTCTTTAAATTAGTATAACTGCCAAACGCTTTGACCAATTTCAACTAAACTTGGCCATATTGACAAATGACCTAAGCTTCATATTGGGTGTGCTCAGATCGGCGTCAAAGGTCACCTAGTGGTCACTAGGGTTCATTTTAGTGAAAATTACATAATGCTCCTTCTCCCACGGTCTTCATCCTTTGATAGCCAAACTTGGTCAGTTGCATCCCTGGACCGGCCTCATACAGGGTGTACACAGAATTTGGCCAGTGGTCACTTGATAGTCAATAGGGGTCATTTTACTTTTTGCCAAAATTATTCACCTGATTTGAACATTGGTTTGTCAATTATATGCTTAGCCCATACCACATACTGCATTTTAGTAGATTTCAGGCAGTGGTCACTCAATGGTCATTTTGCTGTATCTGCCAAATTTCGCGGCCGATTTCAGCCAAATTTGGACATGGTTTTCTTTGGCTTGAGTCCTGTCTTAAGTGACCAGCATTTGGGGTCAAAGGTCACCTTGTGGTCACCAAGGGGTCGTTTTCTTAAAAAATACAAAAGGCTTCTTATTCATGTCAAACTTGGTCAGTTATCTCTGGACCAAGCCTCATATGGGGTGTTCACATAATTTGGTCAATGGTCACCTAATGGTCAGTAGGGGTCATTGTACTTTTTGCCAAAACTCTTCACTTAATTTGAACAAGTGTTCGTCAATTACATCCTTAGCCCATACCAAATACTGCGATTTTGTAGATTTCATGTAGTGGTCACTCAGTGGTCATTTTGCTATATCTGCCAAATTTCGTCGCCGTTTATAGCCAAATTTGGACATGGTCTTCCTTGGCCTGAGTCTTATCTTAAGTGACCAGCATGTGGGGTCAAAGGTCACCTGGTGGTCACTAGTGGTCATTTTATTGAAAAGTACACAATGCTTCTTATTCATGTCAAACTTGGTCAGTTATCTTTGGACCAAGCCTCATATGGGGTGTTCACATAATTTGGTCAATGGTCACCTAGTGGTAAGTAGGGGTCATTTTACTTTTTGCCAAAATTCTTAACTTGATTTGAACAATCGTTCTTCAATTACATCCTTAGCCCATACCACATGCATTTTAGTAGATTTCAGATAGTGGTCACTCAGTGCTCATTTTGTTATATCTGCCAAATTTCGTGGTCGATTTCAGCCAAATTTGGCCATGATCTTCCTTGACCTGAGTCCTTTCTTTAGTGACCAGCATGTGGGGTCAAAGGCCACCAAGTAGTCACCAGTGATCATTTTCTTCAAAAATACAAATTGCTTCTTATTAATGTCAAACTTGGTCAGTTACATCTTTGGACCAGGCCTCATATGGGGTGTTCACATAATTTGGCAATAATAGTATATGGCCACCTAATAGTCAGTAGGGGTCATTTTACTTTCAAAAGGCCGGGCTGATATCCATGCTTCGTGAAGCACCTAGCTCTAGTTTTCCTTTGTTCCCATTGAAAACTCAAACTCCATATGTAATTCCCTTATGGCGCAGATTGAAGATTGCTGTACATGTAACGCAGGGGCTTGGGCGACTCGACCGTTGAGACAACTCGACTACGGGACAATTCGACCGTTAAGACAACTACACAGTTGAGACAACTCGACCGTTCAGACGACTCGATCGTTGAGACAACTCGACCGTTGAGACAAGTCGCCCGTCATCAGCTTCTGCAGGCGTGATGGTTTGGTGGGGCTCAATCGAAGTTTAGTTCTTAGAACCAGGTTGTGGATTGTCTGCTGTGTCCGGGTTTGATAATTAAGTGAAGCGCTGATATGGCTGGGGTTGCTGGACGAGATAATCGGGCTTGATTCGGCTAGGACTGGGATGTGCTGGAGTTGCCAATCTGGGAGCGGGCGGCGGGTATATAAGGGCACTGCCGGTTTTGTTTTGCTTTCGTTGGGGGGGGGGGGCGAGGCGAGGCATTGAGGCATTTTGCGTACAGGATCGGTGGGGCTCGGTCGAACTATAATTTTGAAACCGGGTTGTGGATTGGTAACCGTGTGGTTTGATCATTATAGGTGGAGGGCGACGGGTACGGTTTGGGGTAGCCTGACGGGATCTAACTTTCGGCTGGGTGGGGTTGATGGGGTTGACAAGGTGGTCGGGTTTGGCTCGGCTGTGGCTGTGTTTTGCTGGGGGGGGGGGGGGTAGTCAAGCGTATCTACCTGGGTGCATTCGATCGACGGGCGGGTAGGGAAAACCTAGATCAGTGGCGTAGCACTAAGGATTTTTTTAGTGGGGCGGCGCACAGGGGGACATCAGAATATCATGGAGGGCACCTATCACAAACGCCCTGTCACATTTTATCCCAGTTGGGTCCCATAATGCTTCGCTATATCCATTGACATAAGAAATTGTAAACAGTACTGAGCCTTTGGCTAACTGAAAAAAATACAATTTACAAAAAGCATTTTTGGTTGGGGAAGGAAAAGGGGCATTATCAGTATTTTGGTAGGGGGAACCTGGGGGGCACGGAAAATGTGTGGGTGGTGGTGGGGGGGGGGTGTTCTGTGAACGTCATAATTTGGAAGTTGACATTAAAATACGTAAATTACACTTTGCAAATAAAATAACCAAATCCACTAAAAAATAAATCCATTACATGCTATCATAAGGACACGGTAAGGAAACGAGGTTCAAAAGAAAGTAAACCATGGGGCGAGGCTGTATAATATAATGCAGAATGCATACTCATTCATTATCTTCAAAAAAACAACAACAAAGTATTCCCTGAAATAATTACCATAAATACATCAAAGTCACTAGCAATCAATTATTATACATGTATGTAACGAGGTAAATCTGTTATAGCGCCCTCATTCGGCAAATCATTGCCGCATCAAGATCTAGAAACCTCTGCGTTCAGATGTTATTAGGTAAAAGGGTCAAGATTTCACAAAATCCTGTGTGAATAAGCCCAAGGAATGCAACAGTTGGTGAGTTAATAGAAACTATAGGATTCCCTTCTTAACGTAGATTAATAATAGAAGATATGGGCAAGTGGGAAATAAGGAATTTGAGGTTGTTTTATCGTTAAAGTTTGGCGATGTACTGTAAACGACATGCCATGGACTGTCGCGTGTAGTGCCGTATGTAGGGAACTTTGTAACGGGGAATTGTGCATACTTTACCCTCGCGCATATATAGTCGTGATGTGTTCCCTAACGTGGCGCACTTCGAAGCTTACCCAACTTTCCTCGTGCAGTGTTGCCAAACCTCTTTGTTGACAAACCTCAAATTCATGCAGTAAAATACTAATACTTTTACCTTATTAATGCTTGCTATTTAACCTCTGTGAACAATTTCGGTTTCCTGAAATTTATCCCAAATTCAAAAACGGTGGCGTCCGGAAATTGGGTACAAATTGACGGGGTGTTCCCTAACGTGGCTCACTTGAATAAATCACGGCAAATTCCAAATTAACATTTAAGAATTTCTGTAAACTTGATAAATTCTGATAAATAATTATTATCTTTACTTACATACCCAGCCAGATGTTTGTCAGAAAATTATTTTCTTATTTTTCGGGGCATTTTCAAAGGGTTCACTTTGCACTTGAAAATAAAAGCGGAAAATAAAATTGGAAAATCACGCCAAAATAAATTTAATGAACTCGCGATTTATGAACAGGAGTGTTTAGAACTTGATGAAACCTCATTTTCTGTGAAATTTCAGTTAAAACTTTTGCTCTAGGTAGGCGCTACAGGCAAAAAATCAAAGTGCGCCACGTTGGGGGCCGCCCAACGTTTAGTCCGAGTAACTTGGACCCAACTTATCGCCTTTTTTAACATTTGGACATGGTCTGGCGCCCACTATCGCCAGACCATATCCAAATGTTAAAAAAGGCGATAAGTTGGGTCCAAGTTACTCGGACTACCCAACGTTAGGGTATATCAACAATACTGTTTAATTCATTGTGGGTTTAATAATGTGGGGCATGTCATTTGAGCATTTCTCTCTTTAAATCAAGCCCATGCATGCATATTACCTGTTACTTACCTCGATAATGGTGCATTATGTTGCACATGAGACAAGAACTTAAGTAGCCTGGCATAACTTAAGTAATTTGACTCGGATCAAGATTTAATCTGCATTTATTAACCAGATCAAGTGTTTACCCAGTAAAGTTCATATGAGTTATGATTATTAATCTGCTAGTATGCCCAGTAACCATTGTTAGGTAATTATTGATCATGTTGATAATTTGTTGTTAATTGTTACAGCGAACCACACACGCTGACACAGGACTGGGCTGCCATGGTGACAAGAAGAGGGCCAGAATAAACAGTAAATCAAGCCAGAGGACTGTTTTATTATTAAAGACTCCTTTGTTAGTGCATTCACACGTGCATTTCACTGGTCTATGTACATGTAACTAGATTTTACAATATATGTAATTATACTGCTTTTAAATAAAATAATGTCTGCAAATAGCAAGAGTCCAGCCTGCAACCTACGTTCTGATGGTAGATCAATGTTGAGCTGGGCTCGTAGAGATCATGATCCATTTCAAGACTTGGTCTTGGCAATAATTAGCAAGCTTGATGTAACTTTATTGGCAGTGCTTACGATGAAGATCGGCGTGATACAACTCGCGGGATGGAATGAATGGGTTAGGATGTGCTGGGCGGAATGGCGAGTGGAGCAGATCCAATCTTGCTGAAGTATCCCTCTTTACTCAGTGCACAGCGTCTGCATCTGGCTTCTCGTGCCCACTCTTTCTACTGAATGGTAGAGGATGTCTGTAAGTTCCTGGAGCTATGACCAGGTCGCTCTGGGCGGGTGAACTCTAGAAAGGACTGCTTGATATTGCTCAGGGAGATGCCGAAATCCGCGGCTGCTGCTTCATTCCATTGGAAAGCAATCAATTATACCCCGAGCTGCTGAAGTCACCACGCTCAAAGAGAAGGTAAAATCTCCCCCTTGCGCTCAAGCCCCCCCCCCCCCCACAGTGAAAACTATAAACTTTATAGTTATTTTTGTGTAAGTTGGTCAGTAGTGCAGAATGATTCACATATGAACTAATGCATGCAAAATAGAGAAAAAAAGTAAATTTCAATGACTATCATCCCACCCTATATTTTTAGGCTATAGAAAATAATGTCAAACCCCCAAAACAGATTTTTACCTACCCTACCACACAGTTGTTTTTTATATGTAATAGAAAACACCACACTTTTTGTTCTTGGTTGGCCTTATTATTTTAATTTATGTTTCAGTGTCCAATTCATTTCATGAAGCCTTTCAGAGATCGCTCAGGTTATTCTGGATGGCTGCATGTCTAAGGAAACACATGCTTCAAAGGGAAGTAAAGCTCTGTATAATTTTTGTTTGTAACCCCCCCCCCCCCACCTCCGCCCCACCTCCCACCACCCCCAGGCTTGACCCTACTCATCCCTCACCTCATCTCCATGAGATCCAACTGGGAGAAATGCAAGCTGCGCGTCTTTGCCATCACGGGCAAGAAGGAGCAAATGGACAGGGAGAAGATGAACATGGCCAACATGCTCAGCAAGATCCGCATCAACTGCTCGGACGTGGAGGTCATCCCGGACCTGAACAAGAAGCCCAAGGAGTAGAGCCTGAGACGGTTCAAGGAGCTGTCCAAACCCTGAATGCTGGATGAGGAAGCAGGGGAGACCACGGAGAAGTTTCCTTGGAAGATCAGCAAGGAAGAAGTCACTACACTCAACGAGAAGGTAGAATCTCCTTCTTGCGCTCAAGCACCCCCCCCCCTCCACAGAGAAAACTATAAACGAGGGCCATTTGGGCGCCTTCGTGGCTTGTAAATGCTGGTACCAAATACACGATAACCAGCATGAGTGAACCAGTGAAGTGTCCCTCAATCCGGCTTCTGCTTGTTTGACTATAAAGCGCCCTCTTTTGTCCATGCATGGAGACAATACACTTAGAGTTCTTCCCAGTACCCACTTTATACGGAAGATGGATAGTGCCACTCAATGAGTGTGAATATATTTTCGTTGGTGTGTGTGAAAATATTTTTTTTTTGTACAGCGGCCGCCACTTATTATGTGGCGGCCGTCAGATAATAAGTGGCGTCCGCTGTACAAAAAAAAATATATATTCACACTTGTACAAAAAAAATATTCCCACACGCACCAAAAAAATATATTCACACTCATTGAGTGGCACTATCTGTCTTCCGTAACTTAACGCGTAGTACCTAGTTTTTGTGATTTCAACATACAGGGTGAGCAGAATATTTCAATGAGTATTTTGAGTACCGAAATGTGTACTCACAGACTTCGCGGAATGAATTTTGATGAACAGTTTGAGTAAAATGCAAGCAGGTCTCTAAAGAATTAAGTCAAAGTGGCAAAATGTATAACAAGATCATTGAACCAGATTTGTCAAGGTTCCTTGCTTTTTTCAGCGCTAACGTTGGTCTTTTCCAAGACCTGGACACAAATTATTTAGAGCAAATGCATTCAGATTTTCCTTCCTGATTGGTTTCCGTCTAGATTGGTGGGTTGGGTAAGATCAAGACCAACACAATCATCAAGGAGCTCTCCAAACCCTGGATGCTGGATGAGGAAGCAGCCTGGAGACCACGGAGAAGTTTCCTTGGAAGATCAGCAAGGAAGAAGTCACCACGCTCAAAGAGAAGGTAGAATCTCCTCCTTGCGCTCAAGCACCCCCCCCCCCAACAGTGAAAACTATGAACGTTATATTTATTTTTGTGTAAGTTGGTCAGTAGTGCAGAATGATCCACATGTTAACGAATGCATGCAAAATAGAGAAAAAAAGTTTAATGACTATCATCCCACCCTATATTTTCAGGCTATAGAAATGTCAAACCCCAAAACAGATTTTTTATCTACACAGTTTTTTTTTTATATGTAATAGAAAACACCTCACTTTTTGTTCTTGGTTGGCCTTATTATTTTAATATATGTTTTAGTATCCAATTTTATTTCATGGAGCCTTTCAGAGATCTCTCAGGTTATTCTGGATGGCTGCATGTCTAAGGAAACACATGCTTTATGTCAAAGGGAAATAATGCTCTGCATAATTTTTATTTGTGACCCTCCCCCCCCCCAGGTGTGACTCTACTCATCCCTCACCTCATCTCCATGAAATCCAACTGGGAGAAATGCAAGCTGCGCATCTTTGCCACCACGAGCATGAAGGAGCAAATGGACAGGGAGAAGATGAACATGGCCAACATGCTCAGCAAGTTCCGCATCAACTGCTCGGACGTGGAGGTCATGCCAGACCTGAACAAGAAGCCCAAGGAGTAGAGCCTGAGACGGTTCAAGGAGCTGTCCAAACCCTGGATGCTGGATGAGGAAGCAGGCGAGACCACGGAGAAGTTTCCTTGGAAGATCAGCAAGAAAGTAGTCACTACGCTCAACGAGAAGGTAGAATCTCCTTCTTGCGCTCAAGCACCCCCCCCCCTCCACAGAGAAAACTTAAACGAGGGCCTTTTGGGCGCAATCGTGGCTTATAAATGCTGGTACCAAATACACGATAACCAGCATGAGTGAACCAGTGAAGTGTCCCTCATTCCGGCTTCTGCTTGTTTGACTATAAAGTGCCCTCTTTAGTCCATGCATGGAGACAATACACTTAGAGCTCTTCCCAGTACCCACTTTATACGGAAGATGGATAGTTCCACTCAATGAGTGTGAATATATTTTCGTTGGTGCGTGTGAAAATATTTTTTTTTTGTACAGCGGCCGCCACTTATTATGTGGCGGCCGTCAGATAATAAGTGGCGGCCGCTGTACAAAAAAAATATTCCCACACGCACCAAAAAAATATATTCACACTCATTGAGTGGCACTATCTGTCTTCCGTAACTTAACGCGTAGTACCTAGTTTTTGTGATTTCAACATACAGGGTGAGCAGAATATTTCGATGAGTATTTTGAGTATCGAAATGTGTACTCACAGACTTTGCGGAATGAATTTTGATGAACAGTTTGAGTAAAATGCAAGCATGTCTCTAAAGAATTAAGTCAAAGTGGCAAAATGTATAACAGGATCATTAAACCAGATTTGTCAAGGTTTCTCGCTTTTTTTTCAGCACCAACGTTGGTCTTTTCCAAGACCTGGACACAAATTATTTAGAGCAAATGCATTCAGATTTTCCTTCCTGATTGGTTTCCGTCTAGATTGGTGGGTTGGGTAAGATCAAGACCAACACAATCATCAAGGAGCTCTCCAAACCCTGGATGCTGGATGAGGAAGCAGCCTGGAGACCACGGAGAAGTTTCCTTGGAAGATCAGCGAGGAAGAAGTCACCACGCTCAAAGAGAAGGTAGAATCTCCTCCTTGCGCTCAAGCCCCCCCCCCCCTGTGAAAACTATTACCTTTGTATTTATTGTGTTAGTTAGTCAGTAACACAGAATGATTCACATGTTAACTAATGCATGCAAAATAGAGAAAAAAGTAAATTTTAATGACTATCATCCCACCCTATATTTTCAGGCTATAGAAATGTCAAACCCCCCAAAACAGATTTTTACCTACCCTACCACACAGTTATTTTTTTATATGTAATAGAAAACACCACACTTTTTGTTCTTGGTTGGCCTGATTATTTTATTATATGTTTCAGTATCCAATTCATTTTATGGAGCCTTTCAGAGATCTCTCAGGTTATTCTGGATGGCTGCATGTCTAAGGAAACACATGCTTTATGTCAAAGGGAAATAATGCTCTGTATAATTTTTGTTTGTGAACCCTCCCCCCCCCACCTCCGCCCCCACCTCCCACCACCCCCAGGCTTGACCCTACTCATTCCTCACCTCATCTCCATGAAATCCATCTGGGAGAAATGCAAGCTGCGCGTCTTTGTCACCACGGGCAAGAAGGAGCAAATGGACAGGGAGAAGATGAACATGGCCAACATGCTCAGCAAGTTCCGCATCAACTGCTCGGACGTGGAGGTCATCCCGAACCTGAACAAGAAGCCCAAGGAGTAGAGCCTGAGACAGTTCAAGGAGCTGTCCAAACCCTGGATGCTGGATGAGGAAGCAGGGGAGACCATGGAGAAGTTTCCTTGGAAGATCAGCAAGAAAGTAGTCACTACGCTCAACAAGAAGGTAGAATCTCCTTCTTGCGCTCAAGCACCCCCCTCCCCCCTCCACAGAGAAAACTATAAACGAGGGCCATTTGGGCGCCATCGTGGCTTATAAATGCTGGTACCAAATACACGATAACCAGCATGAGTAAACCAGTGAAGTGTCCCTCATTCCGGCTTCTGCTTGTTTGACTATAAAGCGCCCTCTTTTGTCCATGCATGGAGACAATACACTTAAAGCTTTCCCAGTACCCACTTTACGCTAAGTCCCTGGTTTGTGTGATTTTAAGTCCAGTCTTGCAACATCTGTTATTAATTGTGTCCAACCTTTGACATTCTGGTGGGTGATTTTCAATAATGAGATTGATCACTTTCAATCCATTTTTCCGTACACCTCTCAGTTCATTTGATTTGCCAAGTGCATGGAACTCAACTTTATTAAACATCAATAAATCACTCCGTGTTTTCGCCTGAAATCTTTTTTTTTTTCCAGACCAACAGACAGATGCGGATCCGTGAATTCTCCAACATTCTCAGGAGGCTCAGCTCATTGTCATGTAAGTACACAAAGCCACTACTAACTCAATAGGGTGCGATGTCAGGTGGGGGGGGGATCTGGAAAATGTTTTGATTATTTGCGCCGGAGGGGGGGGGGGTTGACCTCCTATAGATCCGCCACTGTAAAACCACATATGCTCCCCATTTGAGAGCTGTGAAAATTACTTTTAATGTCTATAGAGATTGCACGATTTTAAGCCAGGTTGTTTTTATTGGGGGGGGGGGGTCATTTAGACATGAAAAGGGCACTCGCCAATTTCTGTTGAAGGTACATGTAGACAGAGTTTTTTCACTAGTCCCCCGGCCTCCGTAAAATCACAAAGCGGGGTGTAGGGGGACGGGGCTGGGTACCATCTTTCTATGGGGTGCTTTTCAAACCGGCGATAATGGCCACTATCGGACAATTAACCTATCACGGTGGAATTGCGTCAACGCAGCTTGTAAAATATTGTCTAAACATGATATACAAATGGACGCAGAACGCCAAAATCTGAGACAAACAAAAGTTAACGTACAAAATTCCATAAGCCGTTTCGCGGATAACGCCATCTTTGAAATGGGGGGGGGGGGCATTACATTGAAAAGTCATGCTATCATTCTCAGCTACAGTTGCATGATGAGACGTATTTTCACTGTAATGTCTCCCCCCCCCCCTAAAAAAAAATAATTCAAAGATGGCGGTATCCGCAAGAAGGCTTATAAAGTTGTCTAAGGGGCGTGGTTAACACGCAAACGGCGGTAGGTCAATGCGTGGCGCTTTTCATGGCGGCACAATTACTGATGTTTACACAAAATTCCAAAAATTCTTTAAAAGCCGCTAGCGAAACAAGAAACTTTTTAAACAAAACTAAGGACACTTGTGTAAAAACTCAAAGTTACTTGTGTAAAAAGGGCACTCTTTACAGAATACTGGGAGAGGGGTGTTAACCGCTGGTGCAAAAAATGGGGGCGGGGTGAGCAAAAAATCTAACACTGCTGCTTGTGACCCAGTCTGACTGAGCTACTGTGGTCACCTGATCAAAATTGGTGATCTGATTGGCCAATGTGCACTGTTGATTGACATGCAGGAAGGGTCCATTATAACCTTTTCTTTGATTTCTTGCAGGAGTCTACCTATTCCCAGGAAGCGTACTTGTTCAGCTTACATGTACATGTGCTGGCTGGAGACATTATCCAAGGATATGCTGTCAGCAGGGGATTTAATTGCATCACCTGACCAAATATGGCATCCAAATAAAAGTCAATACAAAGAAACTCACTTGAAATGATAAAGTGACAAAGGACAATTCCAACCAGTTGAAAGACCCTCCTCACTTGAATGGAATTTGTGCTTTGTTTTAATTGATTTCGTTCAGATTGTTTCTTTACCATCTAACGGGCTCACACTTTCACCGATGTTTTCAAAGTGAGTTTCTTGAATGCAATCAAGTAATACTGACTAAGAACAATAAAAGTCTTCAAATAATTTGGAGTCTTTTAATCAAGAAACACTTGTTGCATTTTACAGGCTTTAAAAACAACAGCCAACTCCACTTTTTTTTCATTACTGTGGGCACGTTTCTGTTTCAACTGAAACTAATTAAAATCATGTCGTTTTTTCATAACGAAGCCAAGCGAAAAAAGAGAGTACATTGTATTTATCAACAATGGTGGTGCTTTTGGTAATCCTCAGAATGAGGTTTTATGCATACTGTTTTCATAGCAAGTCAATTGTTACTTTTACATAATTCTCACATATTATAACGTTTAAAATAATGCAATCATTTAATAAAAACCAGTGTATTCTAATTGCTGTGAATAGCATTAGAATATTTCAAACAATTGTTAATCCAAATGCCAAGCTTAAAGTCTATAAGAAAATCAGATTCAATCACTCGAGACTTTTTTCGTGACATGAAATAAAAATTGATACATACATGGGATTGATTTAATTGACATCATCTGTGCTGGGCATACAGGGAACATAAGGCAAAGAAAATAGCATGTTACAGTAAACGCCCTAAAATTATCCAGGTAGGTAGCAAAATATTGTGTTTGTTTGTCTGTATGTCTTTTATACTTGCGTTAGGTTACAGTTATTGTGTTTAATTAATCTGTTTTAAATACCCAATACTACGAATAAGTTGCATTTATTTTCGGGAAAAAACATGTTATTTTATATGTTGACCAAGTGTGGCAATAAAAAAAAATGGCGGTCAGAAACATGGCCTAAAAAATCCAGGTTGGTCGAGATAACGCCATAAACACATCTTTTTTTAGTCGTTAACCTGTCTGGATACATGGTGGCACTGCTTTATTGCAAACCTTTTGTTTCTAAAAAAAAAAAATAGTGATGACCCAGCTTGCTTTGAAAAAATATTCCACCAAAATACTTCCTATAGGCCTACAATGGAACAATAAAAAAAATTGTTGTCAACAAACTTAACGCATACTTTTCACTATATCTCAATACTCATGCATGAAGCTAAATATTTTGTTTTGCAAAAATAAAAAAAATGGCAAATCCATTGTTGTAGGCTATACAGATTGGCGCATACGCAATGCAAAACCATTAATAATATTAATATCTTAATTTTTGTGACATTGTCATTGAACATTATTTGTTTTAATTCATTGGTTATTGTTTCGGCAAAATGTAAAGCAATTAAAAAAATCAGCAATACGATGCTCGTGTATCTTTATGTGTTGGATTTGTTGTTGTGTTTATTCGCGGTAAAGGAGGAAGCCACTGAATGAGGTGTAGTGCCAGGGATTACTACTATACGCCCTACCGGACATCGTGAGATACATCGTATCTCCACGCTGCAGAACCACCACCGCGCTCCCAGACACCTGCTCATAGTGACTTGAATCACCGCTACGGCCAGTGACAACCACGTCGCCGTTCTTCCGGAGATGAACCCACAGGCCGCTGCTGGAATAATGTTTGCACACAGAAAACATGAACACGTAGGTGCCCGGCACACCACACGTGAACGTGGCGGTCTCGAGATCGAAGCTGGTACCCGGCAGAAGCGTCTCGGTCGCCTGGAAGGGCAAACGGGTGTGTTCACTCGTAGAGGTATCCGAGCTGCTCGTCCTCACCACGGTGAATGCTACCCGCTGGTTGGAGTCGTCTGGTGCCTCCCCGGGCTCACCCTTTTGACCTTTGACACCAGTTTCCCCCGTTGGCCCTACAACACCTGGGACTCCTCTTGGACCAATTTTTCCGGGCTGGCCTATGCCTTCGTCCCCTTGAGGCCCAGCTGCTCCACGCTCACCCATAGGTCCAATCGATCCAATATCACCCTTTTGACCTGGCTCGCCCTTTGACCCTGGCTGACCTAAGGACCCCGGAAGACCTGGTATGCCGGGAATTGCAGCCGGCCCCTGGCAGCACATCGGACACGCCTGAGACGCAGGACCATCACCGTCCGAGGGAACCGGCCCAGTAACGGAAGCTCGGAGGTTGACGGAGTTACCCAGAAGGAGGGCGATTGAAAGAACGGTTGCCACGAAGATCTTCATTCTGTACAGAATAACAATGATTAAACTGAAACAAATCAGATGGGATTTTTTTTTCAATAAAATAATTTTTAAAAACGGGAAGAGGAGAAAAATATTGAGGTTTGATAAACAGGAGAACTAATCTAAAATTCATGACAATCCGCCGTCAGATCTGAAGAAAAAAAACCAAAAAATGAGATTGGAGGAGTCATTGTTCGAAGAATGTTTTCTTTGTTATATAACAGTGGCGTATGAGGGATCAAGGGGCTAACATTTGTCATGGCAACCCATCAAATCAATTTTTTTCATTTCGCCCGCCAATAAGAGTTAAGGAAGGTCACCAAAATGCATTCCGATAGAGCGAAGCGTTCCGGAGCTGTAGTATTTTTTTTGGGGGGGGGGGGAGGGGGGGCCGGATTACATCTTGCCCCTTCCCCGGTCCTGATAGAATCATTAATTAAACCTCACCACACCCACCTCGATGGTTCGTTCCTGAAGATCAGGCCCAAGAAGAGATCACAAGGAATTCAGTGAAGGCTGAAAAAAAAACATACAAACGAATACTGGTTAAGTTTACATTTTAATACTATTTTATTATCAATTAAGATAAATGAGTGAGATTTTTTTCTCATTTGGATACATTGCCACCCCAAAACAGGAAAAATTTCTCACCAAGTTATTAGGGTCAAGTAATTAGAATAATAGGTTTTCCTGGCCGAATTCGTCAAGAAAAACAACATGTTTTTTAATACTGTCGCATTTTTCAATTTCTCTCGAATTGACTAATTCTTGAAATAAGCATAATAATTGTTGACACGTTATTATTGAAACGATTTTTTTTAAATAAATGTTTGTGAAGGCCTGTATCTTTTATTGAGACACTAGTAACTCGGTCAACAGTTGCCATTCTAAGCTTTTGTTGCACTTGTCTAGGCAAACTTTACTTTTAACTCCAGTTCACTATGAGTTTTAAAGCAGAAATGAACTTTTTCATTCACTATGAAATATTATAGGGTTTCCCGCCCAATTTCACACTTTGCTAATAATAATAATAAAACATTTTTATTCAAATCGCATAAAACATGCAGACCTTTTCACACCCGGTTGAATTTAGCGAAAGCTCAACATGTTTCAGGGTATTCTTCATTCACGCGTGAAAAGTAAGCAGCAAATTACGCGACTTGTGCATTGAATTTCTTGTGCTTTGAATTTCAGTCCCGCTCGGGAATTCACTTTGATGCATACGTTTACGAAAGTAACACAGTTCAATGATATTTGGAAGTTGCATTAGCAAGATATTGTGTTAGAGTGATACAACAGAGTATAAAATGACATGGCTTTTGAAAAGTTTGGATTAAGGAATCTATAGCTATTTCAAAGATTGGAATGCCTGGGAAGGGAATATGAAAAAAGCAGATCAGAACTGTATCAATGTAAAGTGTCAAAGTGATAGAAGGAAATACATCTAGAACACTCGCCGATATAATACTATGTCAAAATACAGATTTTTATGTATGGACAAGTGACCAGTTTGTTAATTGTTGCAAAAATTAAAAATCATATAATTGCAAATTAAATGAACTCCTTATTCCATTGTACTCCTTATTCCATTGTTGCGAACACAATTCCGATTTAAAAAATAAATAAAAGAAGAGAAATTCCAAAGAATCTGATTACACAGCAACTAAATATTGGTGTGGTCAATATTTGTTTTCATCTTAGTTCTCTTTTTTGACAAACTGATGTACATCCATGAAAAAAATGTAAGGGAAATTTCAGCCTGTGTCCACCATTAGTTCGGGGCACTCTAATGAATTTGACGAGGAATTTGCAAAGACTGCAGGCCAAAATGTCAGGCATAGTTCTACGCTGCGTGTTAAGGGAGTAAATATCACTCGAGCGATGTTTTCTGTTAAAATTTTGACCAAAAGGTGTATAAATATAGAGAAGAAAATACAGTCTCCCACCAAAATCACTGCTCTGTTCTGATGATTGAGTCGGGAAAATGTCAAATAACAGACACTCACCTCGATGTTACGTTCTTGAATTCTATCACGAAGGAAATCCTCAGCACTCAGCAGATTGCGAGCTGGAAATAATACCAACGAAAATGAGTCATTGAAAATCCGCCGGGAGATATCTTGGGGGCTGTTGGGAGGCATAGCTGAATTTCACAAGTAAATCACCCCCAGATCAAAATCTATGTCGGGCAAAATGTGATCTGGATTGATCATATATTTTTAAGCGGAATGCGTCCTGCATGCAACGGCCCTGAACAGACCCACGCACGAGCAACAATATTCATGTCTTCTTTGAAGGATTCAATATTTTCGAATCAAACGCAGTAACTACCAAAACAAATGCCCAGATTTTCTGAGAGAAATCTGTATGCAAAAAGAATTTAAGGCCACGTAGGATCATTTGCAATTGCCCGGAAAAGTACATTTAATGACAGAAACCTTGCAATGCTGAGAGTGAAGATAAGACTGGTATCAAATACCCGGTGAAAGTATTTCGCCTGATAAATCGGTTGAAAATTTTGACGGTGTTTTTAAAATTAAAAAAAAATAGTTAAGGTGTTTTAAAGCACGGAATCAAGATACGAGATCCAACAAAATAGTGCATACGTTTTCTCTGCTTTTTCTCAATTACAGTATCCACTGAGCTGAAACTTCAACAGGTTAGTTGCGACCTTCTTAAGTTTTTAAGCCATTTTGTTGCTTCTCACGAAAAGAAATGCATCAAAAGCAAATAATCCTATGTTTTTCAAAATTGCTTGCGTTTGAAATTGTAGGCATCACAATGAACATACATTTTCTGCATTATCAAGGACAATCGATCTCATACCAAGGAAGTAGTGGCGGAAATCAGGTGGGCACCGCAGTCAAGGTACGGTCGTTACAAAAATAATTATGTTCCGGATTGGAAATCAGCGCACCGGTTTGACTACTAGCATCAGCATCAGTTTGTTAACCGAATAATGTCCCATATTTGTTTTATTATTATCTGTGTACCAACTGACCAAACACTTTCAAAGTATTCAGCAAATACTACTATCGCTATTTCAAGAAAATATTCAACGGAATCTAAGTGGCATGCTGAGTGGAACCCTGCGCGCAAACAGAGCTTGTGCTTCATATTTGAAGACGAACAGCGGACAAGGCGGATCCGGGGGGGGGGGGGCCATGCCCCCCCCCCGCCCCACCAAAAAAAACCCCCAATTTTGTTTTTAAGTGACGTCGCAATAAAGGCAGGCACTGGGTACACTACCATATTTTCGAAACAAAAAATGGTCAAAGTGGTCAGAAATATCCTCAGATCGCCACAGAGCATTTAGAATTACAAAAAATTCGGGGCACATGATTAAGCGGGCCCTGAACCCCACGCCGTAATTTTTTGGACCCACTTTCCGGGGACCAATTTTTTTGGGGGGCTACCCCCCAAAAAATTGTGTTTTGGATCCGCCCTTGACAGAGAACAGAAGGGACGAATAATGTGCACAGACATCAACGCTGTACATGATTGCTACAAATGAATCCAACTAGATAAAGCAATTTGAACTTGAATAAACTGTGAGCATCATCACGATCCGGTCCGTTTGTATTTGCGCCCTCTATATTCAGTGACACGTTCATCCTGCAATGCTTGAATGTTTGATGATCAAACCGGAATGGCGCACTGTGAACTCTAGCGAAATGATACAGTTTAACAACAAAGTTCAAAGGGTACTGAGTATCCACATAAATGATAACACAAAATAAGACAGGCACGTTTGAGTTGTCCGGATTTCCTGATGAACGTTCTTCCGTAACCAACTTCCCCATTATAACTCTTCATCCTGAATTAGTTTGAGTGATTGTACATTGCATCAGGATTTCATGTTTAAAAATTAAAATGATAAATTAAACAGGGAAAAAACGAGGCAGAAAATAAGGGGGTGGTTGATAATACCTATATACTGTTTAATGTAAAGAGTCGAACTTTCGCAAGATTGTTTTCTTTAAACCAACATGTTAACGCAGTAATTTTTTACCTGATTTATTACAAGTGCGTGAATTATTTTGAATAAGTGCGAATCCCGATAAATTTCAACTATTCTGAATAACAGCAGGGATCTTGAAGTAATGAGCTCTTTAAAAAAATGCTCCCAAAATTTGATTCAAATCAGTCGAGTCTGAACAGCTTTGTTTTGGACACTGAATTATTTCGTGTTTGTATAGTGTTATATCAGACACTTCGTCTTAAAAAAACTGAAGACGTTTTCGAAATAGTGTGCCGGTGGGCAGACTATTAACGTGTGTGAGCAACGAAATTCAGTGACAAGAACCCCCAAAAAAATCCCTTTAATTTATCTGTTTTGGTCAAATGTATAGCATCAACTAAGCTAAAAGTTCAAAAGTTAGTTGTGCTGCATCATATACTGAGCAATTATTGATCATATGTTCCTCTAACTGGTTCAAGGTTGCTTGAACTTGTAGTTATAGGAATCACAATGAGCATACAGTTTCTGCATTTGTGGGGGAAATCGATCTCATACCAAGGAAGTAGAGGCGCAAACATTACAGCTGGACTACCGCAGTCAAGTTACAGTCGTTACATAAAGATTTTTTTTCGAAGAGGCAATCAGCAAACCACTGAGTTTGGCTCTATAGTAAGCCACCATCTGTTTGTCAACTGAAACGTGTCTCACAAAATATTTCAGATTTGTGAAAATCTGTACCAATCACCAAAAACTATCGAAAAAAAGCCAAAACTCGATATGGCTGTTTGTCCAAATATCCAACAGAATCTCAGTGGCATGCTGAGTGGAACCCTACATGCAAATACATGAGTGAATTCATCCGAGAGCTTTTGCTTCAATCTCTTCAGGGGAACAAAAAGCCTGAGCAATTTGTACAAACACCAACTCTACCAAATTCATCCAGTTAAATAAAGCAATTTAAACTTGTATAAAACTGTGTGCATCATCAATCACGATCCGGTCCGTTTGTATTTGCGCCCTCTATATTCATGACACGTTCATCCTGCTATGATTGAATGAAACTTGATGATCAAAGCGCACTGTGAACTCTAGTGAAATGGCAAAGTTGAAAGGATACTGCTTGAGCAATAACACACAATAAGACAGGCATGTTTTTGATGTCCGGATTTCCTGAAAACCGTTCTTCCGCGACCAACTTCCCCATAACTGCTGATCCTGAATTAGTTTCAGTGATTGCCGGGAAACAATGTGAGTACATTGCACCAGAGTTTCCGTGTTTTAAAATTAAATTGATAACATTAAAATGGCAAAATGAGGAAGAATTTAAGGGGTGGCTGATCATACTTATTTTATGGGTCAGGTTATTTATAAAGGTTGGAGCTTTCGCAATAAGTCTTCTCTAAACCAAAGAAAGACACTTTTTTAAAGTATTAAAAGTGCGTGAATTTGTTTAAGCATT
Source organism: Patiria pectinifera (assembly GCA_029964075.1). Taxonomy (NCBI): domain Eukaryota; kingdom Metazoa; phylum Echinodermata; class Asteroidea; order Valvatida; family Asterinidae; genus Patiria; species Patiria pectinifera. The sequence continues at coordinate 2,421,390 of CM057129.1, read as the reverse complement.
AATCACAATCAGTTGAAACTATTCTGAAATCAGCAGGGAACTTGAAGTTTCAAACTCTTCCAAAAACTGCAATCAGATATGACTAGAAAAAGTCCTACCTGATAGCCTTTGTTTTGACAATACAACTTTCCGTAAATGTACAGTGTGCTATCCATAGAGTGACAAGATTTCAACTTTTTCAAAAATTAAACCAGTCAGTATGTGAACAATAATTTATTTTGAAGCGTGCGAAATGAAAGTAGAGGCGGAAATAATGTCAGACAGGAATTCCTCATTCCGAACAACAAAACCCTGATATATTTGGGTGATCGTGTACTACCCGATCATTGTTTGGAAATGTTAAGAAATTTCTTTCTTTCTTTCTTGTTTTTTTTCTGACAAGAATTATCTGCGACTTTTCTTCTGAACAGTACAGACTTCAAACCTTTAACAAACATCAACACTGACTCAGAGGTATACCTTTTTATACTCTGACGTCGTAATGACTCATCAGGTATTTAATTACAAGCAATTTCACTGCAAAACCTCATAAACAAAATGAACAATCATGTTCACACTTTGAAATCTGATTGCCTATAGATTGATGAACATTTTTGATATTCGAAGGTAAAGTCGTCTGACCTTTCCTTCCGGGGTTACTGGTAGGTCAAATTCAGGTGAATTTAAAATGCAAAAAGAAGTTGCAGAAAGACGAAACCTGATATGAACATGAACCTTAGTGTGAAGATGTGGATATTTTAGTGACGTCGTCATACATCACATTACAAGCATTTCAGGTCAAAATTTGACAAAATAGTTTGACAGGCGCGGATCCAGAGGGTGGGGAGGGGGGCCGACCCCCCCCCCCCCCGCCCCGCTGTGAAACATGCACAAAAAATATTACCCGTTCGCCTGTCACAACAATTTGACATATTTTTTTAGGAGCTTGACCCTCCCCCTGCAAAAATTCCAGGATCCGCCCCTGTTTGAGCAATATCTTTTGTCCTAATCAACCTGAGTGTTCAGTGTTTTGTGAAGTGGCAGATTGTGCCTTGGGCGATGGGCTACAGGACTACAGGGTCATCATCTTTGGGTGGAATTTTTATCCCAAAAGGTCATTGGATTATACTGCAAAAATTGAACAGACAATGAAAGATGATGAAATAAGCTGTAATTTGATGGGTGTCTCAAACACCTTGGGGAGTTGTGAGTTTTTGTCCTGATCTTTACAAGTGGGGGTATTTATCACTGAGGTCCATGGCAGTTAATTTGCTGGTCTGCAGCCATAAATATTCTTTGAATTACCATAAACGTCTCAGCGACAATTCAGCATTGTGACGTCATCGAACGAAGTTAGTTATAATAGGGAGAATTTGAAACTGAATCGCATGTTGGTTCAAAGAACACGAACAAAAAGGCTACGGTTCAAAAAGGTGTGTTTATATCAGCGATTGGCCAAAATGTGAGGCACATTTGTACAGTGAGTGTAGATTTGTACACTTCTTTTGTTCGAATGACGTTTTCTGTTTATAACTGTGACCAAAAACTTTTTACATCTATATGAATAGAAACAAAAATACAGTCTCCCACCAAATCACCGCTTTATTACGATGCTTGAATGAAGAAAATGTCAAACAGATACTCACCTAAGCACAGTTCTTGAATTCTATCGCGGAAGCACTCCTCAACACTCGAGCCGATTGCTGGCTGCAATCAAATACCAACAAAAATATGAGTAATTAAAAATCCTCTAGGAGATAACTTGGGGGCTGGTGGGGAGGCATAACTGAATTGCAAAAGTTCTAAATGCCCCCCCCCCAAAAAAAAATCTGTCGAGTGAAATCTAATTTGGTTTGATTATTATTCATTTCAAACAGAATGCGTTCTCCAACGGTCCTGTCTGGACTCAAGCGCGAGGAACATTCATGTCTCTCTTTGAAGGCTTTGCTATTTTTGAATCACACGAAGTAATCACACAATTAAATTATATAATTGCCGGGAAAATGTACCTATACCGATTTAATGACAGAAACTTTGCAATGCTCAAAGTGAAGAGACCGGTATCACATATACAGTTTGAATTGTTTAGTCTGATATATCATCTGGAAAAAAAAAATTGAAGATGTTTTTGAAATAGTGGGCAGACTATTAACGTGTGCTAGCAACGAAATCCAGTGACAATGACCAAAAGATATTCGCTTTAAGTTTTGGTCAAATGTATAGCATCAACTAAGCTTAAAGTTCAAAATTTTAGTTGCACTGCATCATACTTAAGATTGTGAGCAATTGATCCTATGTTGCTCTAACTGGTTCAAGGTTGCTTGAACTTCGATCTCATACCAAGGAAGTAGTGGCGGAAACATTACAGCTGGACTACCGCAGTCAAGTTACAGTCGTTACATAAAGATTTATTTTCCGGATGAGAAATCAGCGCACAGGTTTGGCTCTAGTAAGCCACCATCTGTTTGTCAACCGGACTTGTCTCCGAAAAAAACTTAAATATTTGGTGAAAATATATGCCAACTGCACAACCAAAACATTCAAAATATTCAGCCAAATAGCAATATCGCTTTTTCAAAAAATATTAAACACGATCTAGGCTAAAGTGGCATGCTGAGTGGAAGCCTACATGGAAACCTGAATTTGTCCGAGAGCTTTTGCTTCAAATGAGGCGAACAGAAAGCCTGAATAATGTGTACAAACAGGGGCGGCGGAACCGGGGGTGGGGGGGAGGAGGGGGGAGCGTACTTCCCCCCAGATTTTCCCGCATTTTCCCCGATTTTCTGCGGTTATAAATGTTCCCCTCAAGATGAAAACAAAACTGCTCCTCAAACGCACACATGAAAGCATATGATCGCGCTACAAATCAAATTGACCCTCCCTTGTAATGGAACACTGCCTCTCAAAAGCACAAGTGCCCCACTGGCATTAACAAATTCAAAGGTTGTGCACCTTCTCGAGATGGAATATTACCTCTCGAAAGCACACAATTTGCCTCTCGCAATAATAAAATTGTGCCCCTCTCGAGATGGAAAAAACGCAACAGTGTCCCTCTCTTGATAAAAACAAATGATCTGTCTACATAACTAGTCAAATTCAAGGGCGGACCCAGAGAGTTTACTGCAGGGGGCAGAGGGTGTGCGGTGTGCCGAAGGCCCAAGGACGGATCCAAGGGAGGGGGCAACTGGGCTATGCCTCCCCTGTTGACAAAAAAAGGAGCCACTACGTACACCACCATCTTTTTATAAAGAAAATTGTTCAAGTGGTCAGTAACTGCCTTAGATCGCACCATAGAGCATCTAAAATCCATTTTCCCCAGGGGCCCTTAAGCGAACCTCATCACACCATGAATTTGTAGACCCACTTTTTGAGGGACAAACTTTATTGCCGCCCCCCCCCAAAAAAAAATGTGTTCTGGATCCGCCATTGCGGAGGCCGAAGGAGTCTCACTTTCACACCGACGGATGGTGCTCCTTTTTCTGGATTAGTGCCCCCTTTTTGAGTTGCCCCCACCCCCAGTTTGAAAAGCGTTCCGCCGCCCCTTTGTACAAACATATACTGTCGGTGGTCGAGTGGTAAGAAATCTGCACTAGAAAGCAGGAGGTCGTGGGCTCGAGTTCCACCCGAGTGATTTTGTTCCAACTTTCACTCGGGAGGCAACACACTGTGTATACAGTGTGTAAACGTCGTGAAGGGCAAAACCAAATTTGATGGTGACTGCTCTATGTTCCGACACTCCTATGTTCCGACAACCTAGATTGTGTTACTCCCGGTTAGGGTTAGGGTTAGGGTTAGGGTTAGGGTTAGGAATAGGAATATGTGCAGTCGGAACATAGGGGTGTCGGAACATAGAAGTGTAACCAATTTGATTGATTTACACTCTTAAAAAAAACTGCAGTGAAATTTTGAATAGCCGGTTTTTTTTACAATAAAAAGTCCATAAAGGTGACTTTATAGTATGCTATCCATATCGACTAGAATCAAAACGATTTTTGTTTTCAAGAACTAGAGAAACTAGTCAGTAGGTTGACAATTTATTTTTGAGAGTGCACAATGGAAGTAGTAGCGGAAATATTGCCAGACAGGAATTCCTCATTTTTATTGCCTTGAAATTTGACCTCACAAAACCGTGGTATGCATCCGCACCAACTGTTTACATTAAGAGCTGAAATGAAATAGCTCGATAATTTACAAAAAGTGTTTGAAATTAACTCGTTCAGACGGGCTTAGTGCATGTTATGCACAAACAAAGCCCGTCTGAACAAATTAATTTCAAACACATTTGTAAATTATCGAGATACTTTATCAACTCCAAAGTGGTCGTTGGGAAAAGGCACAACTTCTGGATCGGAATTAGCGCGCTGGCTTTGCTGCTAGCAGACGTGTATCAGGGTCATAGTGAAATGATAAAGAACAATTTGTTCATAAAAATCTTGGGATTTTTTTCAGTCCTCAAGCTACCACATTTTCATAAGCACATAAAGACGGGAAAATATCAAGCCTACCACCGCGCTCGCTGTTTGGAGAATCATTGAATCAGCAACATTCAACAAAATCTAAATCTCGCATTGATTCAAACACATTGGGCAAAAGACAACAAATATCTTCAGAAGAAAAATGATTGTTTCAAACACTCACCGAGCAAAATCTTGTTCTTGCAGTCAGTTCTCTCTCTGGTTGTCGTCCGAAGGTGTTGATGACCTGTGGTTGATGTGAAGGGTGGACGGCCCCACATGTCTTAAATAGTGCCATCGATTCCTGAGCAGTGACTAAAAACTCGGACCTGGATTGTGATTGCATGGCTCCTGTGCGCTGTCAATCACACATCACCGACTCGCATCATATTAATGATACGAAAGCAATGTTAATGTCGTTGAGGCTATATAGTCACCATAAAAACTAGTCACCGAGATTGAAATGGCCGCTTCTTATTGGTGGATATTGTATGGATGTCAGTAACATGGAATTTATGATTGACACACACAACCTGTCAGTCACAGACCACTCACTTGTGGTCACCGACTTGTCGTCACCGACTTGTCACCAACAAACTGTGATTGGTGGATAGACAAGTGACGTATACACCGGCCGTGATTCATTCAATGTACAGTTGGCGCTTCAGTCTATTAAATTGTGTGGATACATTTTGGATTATATGAGGAATTAAATCGTACTCAAGCCAGCGGAGAAACTTGGGATTAACTTGGGGTAGGGCACCTGGGGTGCGTTATTTGTTTCAAAAGGCTGCAAAAAAATAAAATAAACGTATTATTAAAACAGTTAATGTTTTAATTCAGATTTTCAAAATGGGGCGGGGGAGGGCTGGGGCCGGCTTCCACGGGGGGTGGGGGTATATGCCCCGTGTCCCCGTAGTTATGCCCCTGAGGTAGGCTTTGCTCCTTGATTGGGACTTTGAGGAAATAAAAAATACAGTTAAATAAACTTCCATGAAAATCAGCATTCTGGCGGTTCACGATCGCCTGTGTAACCGCTGCGATTTCGCATTCAATTCAATACAAATCAACCTTCATCAGCACTAACCTCAGCGAACGCGGTTTTAGGTGATTTTGTGGCCTGAGTGGTTGCATCCCCTTACATTAGAAAACTGCACGGTGGCTTCAGCGTAAACCGCACCAAATATCAGTTCATATCAGTGTTTCTATACCGCTGCGCCGACATCGGGCCCACATTGGGCCCAGCAATAAAAACCGATTCACTGACGAAATCGGACACTTAAAAAATGGAAGTATTTGTGAAATCTTGCTGCACAAATAGACAATTGCCATGTAGAAACAGTGAATTGGAACAAATTGTTAGCTGATCCTACGCATACAAAACACACAGAGCGTGAACCTTGCAAGTGAAGTTTTTCGTGCATGGTTCTCGCTGCATTGCTTTGAATAAATTGACCGTCCAGATAAAAATCGGCATTGTGGCCGTTTCACCCGCTTACTGCTACACCGCGCTGTTTTCACGTTCCCATTGAATAACGCACGGTGAGCGGTCCACACATTGCACCGCATCAACACGTCAGTGAACGCGGTTCGAGGGGATTTTGTGGCCCGTGCAGTGCTATATCCCTCACATTAGAAAACAGCATTGAACTCACCACATTTCAAGCCATATCGGTGTTTCTGTAAACGCTGCGCCGACGTTGGGCCAGCTTTGGGCCAGCATCAAAACGGAATCGCTGAGACATTCGGAAACTCGTAAATTCCATCATTCGTTAAAATACATCAGACATGCAACAAATATTGACATGGTAGAAACAGTGAATCAGATCAAATTTAGCCGTCCTGGATGCGTGCACAAAGCATACACGAAGCGCACACGGCGTGAACCTGGTAAATGGACATTTTTGTGCATGGTTCACGCTGCATCATTATGCATAATATTTGACTTCCAGAAAGATTCAATATTTCAGCGGTCCATTGATCGTGTGAGCACTGCAGTGCTCACACCGCGCTGTGTTTTCAGTGTGTGTCCCGTTGAAATTGAATGGTCGACGGCTCCACAAGTACCGCCACATCAGGCCCTCAGCGAACGCGGTTTCGGGGGATATTGTGGCCCGTGCGGTGTTTGCCCCTTATACTTTAGAAATCTGCACGCCTTGGGAACACCTCGACACATATCAGGCCATATTAGCGTTTTAATGCTGTTCCAAATTTCAGCGACACATTTTGTTAGTCTCAACGCAGATTGAACTCTCCCCCCCCCCTCGCCCGGGGGTGAGACGGTTTAAGGAGCTGAACAAATTAACCCTGGATGCTGGATGAGGAAGCAGGGGAGACCACTGAGAAGTTTTCTTGGAAGATCAGCAAGGAGGAGTCACTACGCTCAACGAGAAAGTAGAATCTCACTCTGCGCTTACAGAAAATCTGCGCTATCCCTGTAAACACAGAAGTAATCCTCTGTAACTGATTGTTTACACTTTTGCAAAAGCTGTAATTTTTTAAGTGTCATGCAAAAATGTCTGTTGTAGTGTTGGCAATTCCCATGAAAATAATGAGTGGCTAATCTAAGGGCACTTACTTCACAATTACGCAAACCTACTCACTATAGCAGAAACTAGCTTGAAATCCTAAATAAACAGGGGTGGATCTAGCTTTGGCTGGAGGGTGCGATGTCAAGTTGGGGGGAGGGGATCTGGAAAATGTTTCGATTAACCTCCTTTCAAATTTTTAAATCCTTTTTCCTCATTAACAAAGTAAGCCCCCTAGCCTGCATTATAACTAATTCGTCCTTGGTCACGATATTTAATACTTGATGAAATATTCTTCTATAAAACAATTTCAGAAAAATGAAAAAACAACAACAATATATCCTCCTAGCCAAGATCGTTAATATATCCTCATTAATTCCTTTCAAAAAATATCCCCTAGCCAAGATGGTTATAGCTTTCTCCATAATTCCCTTCTGAAAATATCCTCCTAGCCATAATTCCTTTCTAAAACAAATATCCTTTTAACCATGATGGTTCGTCTCCTCCATAATTCCCTTCTTAAAAAATATTCTCCTAGCCAGGCCGGATGGTTGGTGTTCTCCATATTTCCCTTTAAAAAAAAATCCTTCTAGCTAAAGTCTCCTCCATAATTCCCTTCTAAAATTATTCTCCTAGCCAAGATAGTTAGTCTCCTCTGTAATTTCCTTTTAAAAAATATCCTCCTAGCCACGATGGTTGGTCTTCTCCATAATTCCCTTCTAAAAAAAACCCTCCGAGCCGAGCTGGTTAGTCCCCTCTATAGTTCCCTTCTAAAAAGAAATATCCTCCTATCCAAGATGGTCATAGTCTCCTCCATAGTGCCCTTCTAAAAAATATCCTCCTAGCCAAGATGGTCAGTTTCCTCCATAATTCCCTTCTAAAAAATATCCTCCTTGCCAAGGTGGTTAGTCCCCTCAGTAATTCCCTCCTAAAAATATCCTCCAAGCCAATATGGTTAGTTTCCTCATTAATACCCTTCTAAATAATACCCTTCTAAAAAATATCCTCCAAGCCAAGATGGTTAGTCTCCTCCATAATTTCCTTCTAAAAAAACACACCCTCCGAGCCAAGCTGGTTATAGTCTCCTTCATGAGCAGAGTACACATTTGATGGAGCTTCTGAAAGACTCTCAGGAGAAATGGGTGGATGTTCAGAAGATCAAGGCATTCCCAGCCATGGTAGCAAGCCCTACGCTAAGAACCGGGGCACAGGCACTCATGCAGGTAGGCTTATGAGGGGGATCAGGGTCAGACCTGAGTATGCGTGGATAGCTCAAGTTTTCTGCATTTTGATGAGTTGTGTACCTGTTGACAACTACACGCGTTTCAGACTAGCATTCAGAGAAGTGCCGAACTAAATTATTCCAAAGAGTTGAATTAAGTTTGACGTTTGAAACGTTGAGGAGGAACTAGTATGAAAGTCGTCCAAAGATTGAGTGTTGCAGTCGTTCAGAATGACACCAGCATCTAATCAATGGAAAATTAATACAAGAACTTTGCCTGTGTTTGAAACTTCAATCTATTTAAGTTGAGTTTAGTTGAGTTAAGTTAGGGACTCTGGAACACCAGTTTTAAATGGATTGAGGTACTGTTTGATAACTTTGGTCTTTTAAGTCGAGTCTGCTTGACGAGTGAAGCAGTCAACGATAAGTCGAGTATGAGTTGAGCATTTTTTTTGACAAGTAAACTACTTTTTACTGAGTACTACTTTATGAGTCGATTCATTTGTTTTCAATGAATCCTGCAGAGGTGGCAGCAAGTCATTTTTTGCAAGTCCAAGTCAAGTCACAAGTCATTGTTTGCAAGTCCAAGTCAAGTCACAAGTCATTAGGTCCAGTCACAAGTCAAGTCACAAGTCATTAGGTCCAGTCACAAGTCAAGTCACAAGTCATTTGGTCTAAAAACAAGTCAAGTAACAAGTATCTTTGTCCAAGAACACGTCAAGTTGCACATTATTTTGTCCAGCTGTAATAAGCTAAAAGAATTAACCTGGCGTGAACTTACGAGTTATTTTGAACATGCCTCCTTAATTCCCCTTTTTCAATGTGTTGCAATTACTATTCTTGTAGTTTATCACATATCTGTCGGATATTAGCCCTTTGTATACTTTAATAAATTTATTTTACATTGTAGAATTAAAGTTGAGATGACCGTGAAAAAAAAAGACTTCCTCACTCGATTACATGTAGTATACTAACACTTTATTGTTCAATTTTCATGTATACTAAACGCCTACCAATGGGTTAGGCTATCCGGTATTTTACATGCAATTGACAAAGGCCTGCTTTCTTTTCATGAAAGGTTCCTTTCAAAGTTTGTTCAACCAATACATTAAGCAAGAGACAATTGGTCATTGAAAACTGTAGTTTGTTGTGACAGTCTTATTGAACACTTTTTAAACTAGTGGGAACTATTCATTTTACTGGATTCAGTCACTGAGGTCTATTTTCTGGAATGAAAAAGCTAATTAAAAGTATAATAGCTTAATTAAAGTGTATTGGGTCGCTCGAGTAGCGTCTGACTTGGGTTGGTAACAAGTCATTTTTTTGCAATCCCAAGTCAAGTCACAAGTCATTGTTTGCAAGTCCAAGTCAAGTCAGAAGTCAAAGCTGGTATTTACAAGTCAAGTCACAAGTCACAAAAATAGCGACTCGAGTCCGACTCGAGTCCAAGTCACATGACTTGAGTCAGCAACTCTGGAATCCTGAGGTTTTGTATTAGTTGAGTACCTTTCTACAAGTCTTGTGTACCCCTTGTAAATTATTTTAATGAATATTTCGATGAGTATTTTGAGTACCGAAATGTGTACTCACAGATGAGTACTTGAAGAAGACTTTGCGGAATGAATTTTGATGAACAGTTTGAGTAAAATGCAAGCAGGTCTTTTAAAAATTAAGTCAAAGTTGCAAAATGTATAACAAGATCATTAAACCAGATTTGTCCAGGTTTGTGGCTTTTTGCAGCGCTAACGTAAGTCTTTTCCAAGACCTGGACACAATTTATTTAGAGCAAATGCCTTCAAATTTTCTTTCCTGATTGGTTCAAGTCTAGATTGGTGGGTTGGGTAAGATCAAGACCAACACAATCATCAAGGAGCTCTCCAAACCCTGGATGCTGGATGAGGAAGCAGGGGAGACCACGGAGAAGTTTCCTTGGAAGATCAGCAAGGAAGAAGTCACCACGCTCAAAGAGAAGGTAGAATCTCCTCCTTGCGCTCCAGCACTCCCCCCTTCTATAGTGAAAACTATAAACTTTATATTTATTTTGTGTACGTTGGTCAGTAGTGCAGAATGATTCACATGTTAACTAATGGAAGCAAAATAGAGAAAAAAAAGTAAATTTTAATGACTATCTTCCCACTTTATATTTTTAGGCTATAGAAATGTCAAACCCCCAAAACAGATTTTTACCTACACTACCACACAGTTGTTTTTTTATATGTAATAGAAAACACCACACGTTTGGTTCTTGGTTGGCCTGATTATTTTAATAAATGTTTCAGTGTCCAATTCATTTCATGGAGCCTTTCAGAGATCTCTCAGGTTATTCTGGATGGCTGCATGTCAAAGGAAACACATGCTTTATGTCAAAGGGAAATAATGCTCTGTATATATTTTTAAGGAAGTTGAATTTTGACAAGTATTGAAGTAAATAGTCCTGACTTACCTGACATGCCTAGTGTACAGGCCTAGCCTTCCGCCATATACATCATTACATGACATACATTCCATCTCGGGATAACCAAACAACAGGTGGCGCTCTTCACAATTAACGGTGTCAAATACAATCACGTTTACGTAGTGTTAAGCGGTACGCACTGACAGGTACTTAATACAGGAAAGAAAGTTACAAAATAAAGATAACCCTGGGGACGAAGTTGCGAAGTCTACCTTTTCCAATCATGCATTGAGAAATCCCAATTCCTTTCTCGATAGGATTGGACTTTTTTTTGGGGGGGGGGGGATATCTTCAAACAACATCAGGCGGCGCCCTTCACAATTAACGGTGTCAAGTGACAATCTCATAACCCATTAATTCCGCATTAACTAAGCAAAAAGAAAAACGGATAACGAAACCCACTTCCCCATTCCTAAGCAAAAAGAAAAACGGCTAACGAAACCAATTCCCATTTCCTAAGCAAAAAGAAAAACGAATAACGGACTTCGAATCCAAAATCCACTCTCGACAGCAAAACGGAAAACGAATAACGATTCCCACTTGTGGGAATCGTTATTCGTTTTTCTTTGATAACTTGAAAAAATAAAATAAAATGACTCGGAGTTAGAAAATATTAAACAGAATATACCAAAAAATTGACGATACGGCTGCGCAGTCGCAGTCCAAACAGAAAATTTGCCTCACTTTTGCACAGAAACGACAGTCCAGCTGGACACGCTATCTCAAAAATTAAGTGACGCATTGAATTGAATTCTAGTCAGATAACTAGTCATGAAAAATAGACAAACATGAGACAAAATATTGTTTTTCTCTACCTCAACAGTCACGGTCTTGTGTCAACATTGAGAAAAACTTGGCGATAGGCTGCACTCACAGTCCAAACAGAACATTTGCCTCACTTTTGCATAGTCCAGCTGGACATCTCAAAACTTAAATGACGCATTGAACTAAGCTTGGCCAGCTGATTGTGTTTTATTTTTGTTCACTTAATGCCGACTTCGTTTGGGCAGATCGCGATCCACGTTGACAGAAGTCTTTAAGGTGGTGACCAGTATTTATGTAGCGCGCCCTCTTTTGGAAGACATTGATGTTTGTAAAATGTACGGGAAATCCCTCCTTATACACACTGTAGTTTTTGTTTTTGTTCTTTAATTTTTTCTTGAACGGTTTCTGTCGAATTTCAGTGTCACAGTCAATTATGGGACGCAATTTCAAATCAGTGCAATGTGTTTTTCTCGAGTTACGGTCTCCTGGTCTCCACAAAGAGTGCTTCATTTTTGTCAAAAGTGACTCGAATTCGAATCGAATTTTTCGCGATTAGTACGTTGTATTTCTTGAAATCGTATTAAATTTATTCTTTGATGGTTCCCGTCGATTTTCAAAGCATTTGTGTCCTATATCCCGAACAATTATTGAACGAAATTTCAATTCAGTGCACTGCGTTGTTCCATGAATATCGTCTCCACAATGAGTGCTGTTTTTTTTGTTCCAATAAAATTGACTCGAATTCGCATCAAATTTTTCGCGATTAGTACACTGTATATTTCCTTAGATCATATTGAATTTTTTTTTTAATGGTTCCCGTCGATTTTCAAACCACTTGTCTTCCGATATCCCTAAAAATTATTGAACGAAATTTCAACACAGTGCATTGTGTCGTTCTTGAGTTATCGTCTCCACAAAGTCTGTTTTCAACTTTAATGCCGACTTCGTTTGGGCAGATCGTGATGCACGTTGATGAAGTCTTTACGGTGGTGACCAGTACTTGTGTAGCGCGCCTTCTTTTGGCTATTGATGTTGGTAAATGTACGGGAGTGCTCTTATACACAAGTCCTCTTCGTTTTTGTTGTATTATTTTTTTTCTTCAACGGTTTCTGTCGAATTTCAAATATATTGTCTTGTATATCACAGTCAATAATGGGCCGTAATTTTAAATCAGTGCAAATGTGTTTTCTTGAATTATTGTCTTTACATAAAAGTGACTTGAACTTGGATTGAATTCGCAATCAATTAACTGTATTTTCTTTAAATCATAGGCCTATGTAATTTTTTCTTCAAGTGTTCCCGTCGATTTTCCAATTTGTTAGTCCTATCCTACATCAAGAGCAATTATTGGACGCAATTTCAAATCAGTGCAATTTGTTTTTCTTTTTCATTTGTAAGTCAATTTATAGTAGGCAGAGCATTTGAAGAGTACATTTGCAAAAGCAGATAAGAATTATGAATTGGGGAAGTGGGTTTCGTTATCCTTTTTTCTTTTTGCTTAGGAATTGGGAAATGGTTTCGTTATCCGTTTTTATTTTTGTTTAGTTAATGCAGGGAATTAATAGGTTATGAGATTGTCACTTGACACCGTTAATTGTGAAGGGCGCCGCCTGTTGTTTGATGATATCCCATTATTGTCCGACTAGCGCCGCGCAGCAGACAACTCGAGTACCCGGTAAGTCACGTCTAGACTTTTTATTCAATTTCACTCTTCAATTAGTCAATTAGTATAGTAGGCAGAGCGGATTAAAGATTTCCATATACGAAGTTCACTCAACACCCTGTGTACAAACCCTATGAGATTGGACTGATAAGTGTTTTCTAAGAAAATGCTTGTATTTTCTCACTGCGAGCTGCTCAAATTGACTTTGATGTATTGTTGATGTACCCTAACGACGTGGCGCGGCCCCTAACGTGGCGCACTTTTATTTTTCGCCTGTAGCGCCTAGCTAGAGCAAAACTTTTAACTGAAATTTAATTTCATCAAGTTCTAAACACTCCCGTTCATAAATCGCGAGTATATTTACCCGTTACAAAGTTAAAAGAAAGATTTTCCGATTTTATTTTCAAGTGCAAAGTGAACCCTTTGAAAATGCCCCGAAAAAGAAGGAAATAATTTTGTGACAAACATCTGGCTGGGTATGTAAGTAGAGATAATAATGATTTATCAGAATTTATGAAGTTTACAGAAATTCTTAAATGTTAATTTGGAATTTTCTGAGATTTATTCAAGTGCGCCACGTTAGGGAACACTCCGCCAATTTGTGCCCTGAATTTCCGGATGCGACCTTTTTTGCATTTCGGATTAAATTTTATGAAACCGAAATTGTTCACCATGTTCACAGAGGTTAAATAGCAAGCATTGAAAAGGTAAAAGTACCAGTATTTCACTGCATGAATTTGAGGTTTATCAACAAAGAGGTTTGGCAACACTACACGAGGAAAGTTGGGTAAGCTAAGTGCGCCACGTTAGGGAACACGACTATACTGTACATGTCGGCCTAAATTGCTCTCTGGGGGCTTGTTACTGTTAGAACAGTCAATACAGAGAAAAATTAGTGAACTTCGTATATGGAAATCTGTCCCCCCAGATAGCAATTTCATGTCATCAAGTCAATTTGAGCAGTGAGAAAATACAAGCATTTTCTTAGAAAACACTTAGAATTTTTCAGTCCACTCGCATAGGGTTTGTACACAGAGTGTTGAGTGAACTTCGTATATGGAAATCTTTCCATCTGGGGGCTTGTTAGTCAGTACAGAGGAAAATTAGTGAACTTCGCATATGGTAATCTTGCCATTTTTAAAATTATTATTTTAGTAGAGCAGGCCTATTAATTTCTTTAAAGCTTTAACGGGAAACATTTTGTCCCGCCTTTCATACAGGGTGAGCAGAGTCCACATTTGATGGAGCTTCTGACAGACTCTCAGGAGAAATGGGCGGATGTTCAGAAGATCAAGGCATTCCCAGCCATGGTAGCAAGCCCTACGCTAAGAACCGGGGCACAGGCACTCATGCAGGTAGGCTTATGAGGGGGATCAGGGTCAGACCTGAGTATGCGTGGATAGCTCAAGTTTGGTGCATTTTGATGAGTTGTCTACCTTTTGACAACTACACGCGTTTCAGACTAGCATTCAGAGAAGTGCTGAACTAAATTATTCCAAAGAGTTGAATTAAGTTTGACGTTTGAAACATTGAGGAGCAACTACACATGAAAATCGCCCAAAGATTGAGTGCTGCAGTCGTTCAGAATGACTCCAGCGTCTAATCAATGGACAATTAATACAAGAACTTTGCCTGTGTTTGCAACTTGAATCTATTTAAGTTGAGTTGAGTTATGTTAAGTTAGGGACTCTGGAACACCAGTTTTAAATGGATTGAGGTACTGTTTGATAACTTCGGTCTTTTAAGTCAAGTCTGCTTGACGAGTGAAGCAGTCTGCGATAAGTCGAAAATGAATTGAGTAGTTTTTTTTGACAAGTAGACTATTTTTTACTGAGTACTACTTTATTGAGTCGATTCATTTGTTTTCAATTAATCCTGAGGTTTTGTATTAGTTGAGTACCTTTTTACAAGTCTTGTTTACCTCTGGTGAATTATTTTAATGAATATTTCGATGAGTATTTTGAGTATCGAAATGTATACTCACTGTTGAGTACTTGAAGAAGACTTTGCGGAATGAATTTTGATGAACAGTTTGAGTAAAATGCAAGCAGGTCTTTAAAAAATTTTGGTTGGACACAATTTATTTTGAGCAAATGCATTCAAATTTTCCTTCCTGATTGGTTTCTGTCTAGATTGGTGGGTTGGGTTAGATCAAGACCAACACAATCATCAAGGAGCTCTCCAAACCCTGGATGCTGGATGAGGAAGCAGCCTGGAGACCACGGAGAAGTTTCCTTGGAAGATCAGCAAGGAAGAAGTCACCACGCTCAAAGAGAAGGTAGAATCTCCTCCTTGCGCTCTAGCCGCCCACAGTGAAGACTATAAACTTTATATTTATTTTTGTGTAAGTTGGTCAGTAGTACAGAATGATTCACATGCAAAATAGAGAAAAAAGTAAATTTTAATGACTATCATCCCACCCTATATTTTTAGGCTATAGAAATGTCAAACCCCCCAAAACAGATTTTTACCTACCCTACCACACAGTTGGTTTTTTGTATGTTATAGAAAACACCACTCTTTTTGTTCTTGGTTGACCTTATTATTTTAATATATGTTTCAGTGTCCAATTCATTTCATGGAGCCTTTCAGAGATCTCTCAGGTTATTCTGGATGGCTGCATGTCGAAGGAAACACATGCTTTATGTCAAAGGGAAATAATGCTCTGTATAATTTTTGTTTGTGAACCCCCTACCTCCGCCCCACCTCCCACCACCCCAGGCTTGACCCTACTCATCCCTCACCTCATCTCCACGAGATCCAACTGGGAGAAATGCAAGCTGCGCGTCTTGCCACCACGGGCAAGAAGGAGCAAATGGACAGGGAGAAAATGAACATGGCCAACATGCTCAGCAAGTTCCGCATCAACTGCTCGGACGTGGAGGTCATCCCGGACCTGAACAAGAAGCCCAAACCCTGGATGCTGGATGAGGAAGCAGGCGAGACCATGGAGAAGTTTCCTTGGAAGATCAGCAAGAAAGTAGTCACTACGCTCAACGAGAAGGTAGAATCTCCTTAATTGCGCTCAAGCACCCTCCCCCTTCCACAGAGAAAACTTAAACGACGGCCATTTGGGCGCCATCGTGGCTTATAAATGCTGGTACCAAATAAACGATAACCAGCATGAGTGAACCAGTGAAGTGTCCCTCATTCCGGCTTCTGCTTGTTTGACTATAAAGCGCCCTCTTGTGTCCATGCATGGAGACAATACACTGAGAGCTCTTCCTAGTACCCACTTTACCCACTCAATGAGTGTGAATATATTTATTTTTGGTGCGTGTGAAAATATTTTTGTTTGTACAGCGGCCGCCACTTATTATGTGGCGGCCGCCAGATAATAAGTGGTGGCCGCTGTACAAAAAAAAATATATTCACACTTTTTTATGTGGCGGCTGCCACTTCAGTATTATCTGGCGACCGCCACATAAAATAGTGTGAATATATTTTATTTGTTCGTGTGAAAATATTTTTTTTGCACAGCGGCTGCCACTTATTATAACGACTTATGTAGCGGCCGCCACATAATAAGTGGCGGCTGTACAAAAAATACTCCCACACGCACCAAAAAAATATATTCACACTCATTGAGTGGCACTATCTGTCTTCCGTAACTTAACGCGTAGTACCTAGTTTTTGTGATTTCAACATACAGGGTGAGCACAATATTTCGATGAGTATTTTGAGTACTGAAATGTGTACTCACAGACTTTGCGGAATGAATTTTGATAAACAGTTTATGTAAAATGCAAGCAGGTCTCTAAAGAATTAAGTCAAAGTGGCAAAATGTATAACAAGATCATTAAACCAGTTTTGTCTAGGTTTCTCGCTTTTTTCAGAACTAACGTTGGTCTTTTCCAAGACCTGGACACAATTTATTTAGAGCAAATGCATTCAAATTTTCCTTCCTGATTGGTTTCTGTCTAGATTGGTGGGTTGGGTTAGATCAAGATCAACACAATCATCAAGGAGCTCTCCAAACCCTGGATGCTGGATGAGGAAGCAGCCTGGAGACCACGGAGAAGTTTCCTTGGAAGATCAGCAAGGAAGAAGTCACCATGCTCAAAGAGCTAGAGAAGGTAGAGTCTCCTCCTTGCGCTCAAGTACCCCCCCCCCTTCTATAGTGAAAACTATAAAATTTATATTTATTTTTGTGTAAGTTGGTCAGTAGTGCAGAATGATTCACACGTTAACTAATGCATGCAAAATAGAGCAAAAAAAGTAAATTTTAATGACTATCACCCCACCGTATATTTTCAGGCTATAGAAATGTCAAACCCCCCAAACAGATTTTTACCTACCCTACCACACAGTTGTTTTTTATATGTAAGGCCAAAAAAATATATTCGGTCTCTGGTCAGACCAAAGTTCCAGAATTGACGCGGGGACGTTGCTTTTTTGTTTTAGCTTTTTTTTTTCAAGCTTGGATTGTACAGACAAGGCCAAGTTCGGGCAAGGACCATTAGTCGACTAGTGGTTGATTCGTGACGTACCTTACGCCTGCGCACTGATAGCAACGTGCAAACGTCTCTAGTCAAACGCTGGTCAAAATGTCATCGCAAAACTTCTGGATCTTTGCCCTCTGCTGGCGTTATGAATGCGCGCGGCTATTGGTTACCAGCGAAGCAACCAACCCCAGTAGGCTGGTTCCAAATAGTCGACTAGCGTAGTCAATCACCGTCGACTAGACAGAGTTCGGGCAAACGTTAGTTAACCATTGGTCAACTATAGTCCTTGCGCGAACTTGGCCCAAGGTGGGGTACTATTTTGCTTTTTTGGTGTCCTCATGTACATTGGTGTCCTCCATAATTTGCCTTGGTGCTCTCGATGGTCCTTTCTTGGTGCAATTTCCCATTCCTTGGTGCTCTTTGTTAAAAAAAAATTGAGGAGATGCGGCAATAGAGGGCGCTGTCGGAGCTACCGCGAAACATTTTGGAAAAAAAAGATTGACGCGCACGATTAAAATCAACGCGCGCGCCGACCAGAGACCGACTGGTTTTTTTTGGCCTAATAGAAAACACCACACTTTTTGTTCTTGGTTGGCCTTATTATCTTAATATATGTTTCAGTGTCCAATTCATTTCAGAGAGCCTTTCAAAAATCTCTCAGTTTATTCTGGATGGCTGCATGTCGAAGGAAACACATACTTTATGTTAAATGGAAATAATGCTCTGTATAATTTTTGTTTGTGAAACCCCCACCTCCGCCCCCACCTCCCACCAACCCCAGGCTTGACCCTACTCATCTCTCACCTCATCTCCATGAAATCCAACTTGGAGAAATGCAAGCTGCGCGTCTTTGCCACCACGGGCAAGAAGGAGCAAATTATGGACAGGGAGAAGATGAACATGGCCAACATGCTCGGCAAGTTCCGCATCAACTGCTCGGACATGGAAGTCATCCCGAACCTGAACAAGAAGCCCAAGGAGTAGAGTCTGAGACGGTTCAAGGAGCTGTCCAAACCCTGGATGCTGGATGAAGAAGGGGGGGACCACGGAGAAGTTTCCTTGGAAGATCAGCAAGGAAGAAGTCACTACCCTCAACGAGAAGGTAGAATCTCGTTCTTGTGCTTAGGCACTCCCCCCCCCCCCTTCCACAGAGAAAACTATAAATGAAGGCCATTTGGGCGCCATCGTGGCTTATAAATGCTGGTACCAAATACACGATAACCAGCATGAGTGAACCAGTGAAGTGTCCCTCATTCCAGCTATTGCTTGTTTGACTATAAAGCGCCCTCTTTTGTCCATGCATGGAGACAATACACTTAGAGTTCTTCCCAGTACCCACTTTATACGGAAGATGGATAGTTCCACTCAATGAGTGTGAATATATTTTCGTTGGTGTGTGTGAAAATATTTTTTTTTTGTACAGCGGCCGCCACTTATTATGTGGCGGCCGTCAGATAATAAGTGGCGGCCGCTGTACAAAAAAAATGTATTCACACTTTTTCATGTGGCGGCTGCCACTTATTATCTGGCGGCCGCCACATAAAAAGTGTGAATATATTTGCTTTTGTTTGTGTGAAAATATTTTTTTTGTTCAGCGGCTGCCACTTATTATGATGACTTATGTAGCGGCCGCCACTTATTATTTCGCGGCCGCCACATAATAAAGTGGCGGCCGCTGTACAAAAAAAATATTCCCACACGCACCAAAAAAATATATTCACACTCATTGAGTGGCACTATCTGTCTTCCGTAACTTAACGCGTAGTACCTAGTTTTTGTGATTTCAACATACAGGGTGAGCAGAATATTTCGATGAGTATTTTGAGTACCGAAATGTGTATTCACAGACTTTGCGGAATGAATTTTGATGAACAGTTTGAGTAAAATGCAAGCAGGTCTCTAAAGAATTAAGTCAAAGTGGCAAAATGTATAACAAGATCATTAAACCAGATTTGTCAAGGTTTCTCGCTTTTTTTTCAGCACCAACGTTGGTCTTTTCCAAGACCTGGACACAAATTATTTAGAGCAAATGCATTCAAATTTTCCTTCCTGATTGGTTTCCGTCTAGATTGGTGGGTTGGGTAAGATCAAGACCAACACAATCATCAAGGAGCTCTCCAAACCCTGGATGCTGGATGAGGAAGCAGCCTGGAGACCACGGAGAAGTTTCCTTTGGAAGATCAGCAAGGAAGAAGTCACCACGCTCAAAGAGAAGGTAGAATCTCCTCCTTGCGCTCAAGCACCCCCCCCCCCTTCTATAGTGAAAACTATAAACTT
Source organism: Patiria pectinifera (assembly GCA_029964075.1). Taxonomy (NCBI): domain Eukaryota; kingdom Metazoa; phylum Echinodermata; class Asteroidea; order Valvatida; family Asterinidae; genus Patiria; species Patiria pectinifera. Next base: position 2,401,602 of record CM057129.1, on the reverse strand, counting down.
TATATTTATTTTTGTGTAAGTTGGTCCGTAGTGCAGAATGTTTCACATGTTGTAATGCATGCAAAGTAGAGAAAAAAAGTAAATTTTAATGACTATATATATCATCCCACCCTATATTTTTAGGCTATAGAAATGTCAAACCCCCCAAAACTGGGCACAGTTGGTTTTTTGTATGTCTAGAAAACACCACACTTTTTGTTCTTGGATGGCCTTATTATTTTATTATATGTTTCAGTGTCCAATTCATTTCATGGAGCCTTTCAGAGATCTCTCAGGTTATTCTGGATGGCTGCATGTCTAAGGAAACACATGCTTTATGTCAAAGGGAAATAATGCTTTGTATAATTTTTGTTTGTAACCCCCCCCCCCACCTCCGCCCCCACCTCCCACCACCCCCAGGCTTGACCCTACTCATCCCTCACCTCATCTCCATGAAATCTAACTGGGAGAAATGCAAGCTGCGCGTCTTTGCCACCACGGGCAAGAAGGAGCAAATGGACAGGGAGAAGATGAACACGGCCAACATGCTCAGCAAGTTCCGCATCAACTGCTCGGACGTGGAGGTCATCCCGGACCTGGACAAGAAGCCCAAGGAGTACATGTAGAGCCTGAGACGGTTCAAGGAGCTGTCCAAACCCTGGATGCTGGATGAGGAAGCAGGCGAGACCACGGAGAAGTTTCTTTGGAAGATCAGTAAGAAAGTAGTCACTACGCTCAACGAGAAGGTAGAATCTCCTTCTTGCGCTCAAGCACCCCCCCCCCCCCTCCACAGAGAAAACTTAAACGAGGGCCTTTTGGGCACAACCGTGGCTTATAAATGCTGGTACCAAATGAACGACAACCAGCATGAGTGAACCAGTGAAGTGTCCCTCATTCCGGCTTCTGCTTGTTTGACTATAAAGCGCCCTCTTTTGTCCATGCATGGAGACAATACACTTAAAGCTTTCCCAGTATCCACTATACGCTTAGTCCCTATTTTTTGTGATTTTTAAGTCCAGTCTTGTAACATCTTTAATTGTGTCCAACCTTTGACATTCTGGTGGGTGATTTTCAATAATGAGATTGATCACTTTCAATCCATTTTTCCGTACAACTCTCAGTTCATTTGATTTGCCAAGTGCATGGAACTCGACTTTATTAAACATCAATAAATCACTCCGTGTTTTCGTCTGAAATCTTTTTTTTTTCCAGACCAACAGACAGATGCGGATCCGTGAATTCTCCAACATTCCCAGGAGGCTCAGCTCATTGTCATGTAAGTACACAAAGCCACTACTAACTCAATAGGGTGCGATGTCAGGTGGGGGGGGGGGATCTGGAAAATGTTTTGATTATTTGCACCGGAGGGGGGGGGGGGGGTTGACCTCCTATGGATCCGCCACTGTAAAACCACATATGCTCCCCATTTGAGAGCTGTGAAAATTACTTTTAATGTCTATAGAGATTGCACGATTTTAAGCCAGGTCGTTTTTATTGGGGGGGGGGGGTCATTTAGACATGAAAAGGGCACTCGCCAATTTCTGTTGAAGGTACATGTAGACAGAGTTTTTTTCACTAGTCCCCGGGCCTCCGTAAAATCACAAAGCGGGGTGTAGGGGGACGGGGCTGGGTACCATCTTTCTATGGGGTGCTTTTCAAACCGGCGATAATGGCCACTATCGGACAATAACCTATCACGGTGTAATTGCGTCAACGCAGCTTGTGAAATATTGTCTAAACATGATATACAAATGGACGCGGAACGCCAAAATCTGAGACAAACAAAAATTAACGTACAAAATTCCATGAGCCGTTTCGCGGATACCGCCATCTTTGAAATGGGGGGGGGGGGGCATTAAAATGAAAAGACATCCCATCATTCTCAGCTACAGTTGCATGATGAGACATATTTTCACTGTAATGCCTCCCCCCCCCCCTGAAAAAAATAATTCAAAGATGGTGGTATCAGCGAAAAGGCTTATAGAGTTGTCTAAGGGGTGTGGTTAACTCGCAAACGGCGGTAGGTCAATGGGTGGCGCTTTTCATGGCGGCACAATTGCTGACGTTTACACGAAATACCAACAATTCTTTAAAAGCCGCTGGCAAAACAAGAAACTTTTTAAAGAAAACTAAGGACACTTGTGTAAAAACTAAAAGTTACTTGTGTAAAAAGGGCACTCTTTACAGAATACTCGGGGGTTACCGCTGGTGCAAAAAATGGGGGTGGGGTGAGCAATAGATCTAACAGTGCTTGTGACCCAGTCTGACTGAGCTACTGTGGTCACCTGATCAAAAGTGGTGATCTGATTGGCCAATGCGCACTGTTGATTGACATGCAGGAAGGGTCCATTATAAGCTTTTCTTTGATTTCTTGCAGGAGTCTACCTATTCCCAGGAAGCGTACTTGTTCAGCTTACATGCACACGTGCTGGCTGGAGACATTATCCAAGGATATGCTGTCAGCAGGGGACTTAATTGCATCACCTGACCAAATATGGCATCCAAATAAAAGTCAATACAAAGAAATTCACTTGAAATGATAAAGTGACAAAGGACAATTCCAACCAGTTGAAAGACCCTCCTCACTTGAATGGAATTTGTGCTTTGTTTTGATTGATTTCGTTCAGATTGTTTCTTTACCATCTAACGGGCTCACACTTTCACTGATGTTTTCAAAGTGAGTTTCTTGAATGCAATCAAGTAATGCTGATTGAGAACAATGAAAGTCTTTAAATAATTTGGAGTCTTTTAATCAAGAAACACTTGTCGCACTTCTTGACGAGCTTTAAAAACAACAGCCAACTCCACTTTTTTTCATTACTGTGGGCACGTTTCTGTTTCAACTGAAACTAATTAAAATCATGTTTTTTTCATAACGAAGCCAAGCCAAAAAAAAAGAGAGTATTTATCAAAAATGGTGGTGCTTTTGGTAATCCTCAGAATGAGGTTTTATGCATACTGTTTTCATAGCAAGTCAATTGTTACTTTTACATAATTCTCACATATTATGACGTTTAAAATGATGCAATCGTTTAATAAAAACCAGTGTATTCTAATTGCTGTGAACTTGCATTAGAATATTTCAAACAATTGTTAATCCAAATGCCAAGCTTAAAGTCTATAAGAAAATCAGATTCAATCACTCCAGACTTTTTTCGTGACATGAAATAAAAATTGGTACATACATGGGATTGATTTAATTGACATCATCTGTGCTGGGCATACAGGGAACATAAGGCGAAAAAACATGTTACAGTAAACGCCCTAAAACTATCCAGGTAGGTAGCAAAATATTTTGTTTGTTTGTCTGTATGTCTTTTATACTTTGTTTGATTTAATTAGGATACAGTTATTGTGTTTAATTAATCTGTTTTAAATACCCAATACTACAAAATAAGTTGCATTTATTTTTGGAAAAAAACACGTTATTTTATATGTTGACCAAATGTGGCAATAAAAAAAAATGGCGGTCAGAAACATGGCCTAAAAAATCCAGGTTGGTCGAGATAACGCCATAAACACAATTTTTTTTATAGCTGTTAACATTTCTGGATACATGGTGGCACTGCTTTATTGCAAACCTTTTGTTTCTAAAAAAAATGATGACCCAGCTTGCTTTGAAAAAATATTCTATCAAAATACTTCTCGATAGGCCTACAATGGGTACACAAAGAAATCGTCAAAAAACTTAACGCATACTTTTCACTATATCTCAATACTCATGCATAAAGCTAAATATTTTGTTTTGCAAAAATATAAAAAATGGCAAATCCATTGTTGTAGGCTATACAGATTGGCGCATGCGCAATGCAAAAACATTAATAATAATATTTTGTGACATTGTCATTGAACATTATTTCTTTTAATTCATTGGTTATTGTTTCGGCGAAATGGAAAGCGATTAAACAAATCAGCAACACGATGCTCGTGTATCTTTATGTGTAGGATTTGTTGTGTTTATTCGGGGTAAAGGAGGAAGCCACTGAATGAGGTGTAGTGATTGGAACTACTAAGCGCCCTACCGTACATCGTGAGATCCATCGTATCTCCACGCTGCAGAACCACCACCGCGCTCCCAGACACCTGCTCATAGTGACTTGAATCAGTGCTCCAGCCAGAGACAACCACGTCGCCGTTCTTCCGGAGATGAACGGACAGGTAGCTGCTGGAATAATATTTGCACACAGAAAACATGAACACGTAGGTGCCCGGCACACCACATGTGAACGTGCCTGTCCCGAGATCGAAGCTGGTACCCGGCAGAAGCGTCTCGGTCTCCTGGAAGGGCAAACGGTCGTAGCTAAGCGTATCCGAGTTGCTCGTCCTCACCACGGTGAATGCTACCCGCTGGTTGGAGTCGTCTGGTGCCTCCCCTGGCTCACCCTTTTGACCTTTGACACCAGTTTCCCCCGTTGGCCCTACAACACCTGGGACACCTCTTGGACCGATTTTTCCGGGCTGGCCTATGCCTTCGTCCCCTTGAGGCCCAGCTGCTCCACGCTCACCCATAGGTCCAATCGATCCAATATCACCCTTTTGACCTGGCTCGCCCTTTGACCCTGGCTGGCCCAAGGACCCCGGAAGACCTGGTATGCCGGGAATTGCAGCCGGCCCCTGGCAGCACATCGGACACGCCTGAGTTGCAGGACCATCACCGTCCGAGGCAACCGGCCCAGTAACGGAAGCTCGGAGGTTGACGGAGTTACCCAGAAGGAGGGCGATTGAAAGAACGGTTGCCACGCAGATATTCATTCTGTACGTAAACAAAGCATGAAACTAAACCAAATCAGGTGAGATTTTTTTTCAATAAAATAGTTTTTAAAATAGGGAAGAGTAGAGAAAAATATTGATGTTTGATAAAAAGGAGAACTAGTCTAAAATTCATGACAATCCCGGCGCCGTCAGATTTGAAGAAGAAAAAAACCCCAAAAACATGAGATTGGAGGAATTGTTGTTCAAAGAATGTTTTCTTTGTTATAACAGTGGCAGATGAGGGGTCAAGGGGCTAACATTTATGAAAAGCCTAGTTTATAAAACCGGTTGTCATGGCAACTCATCGAATCGATTTTGTTTATTTCGCCCGCCAATAAGAGTTAGGAAAGGGCACCGAAATGCATTCCGATAGGGCGAAGCGTTCCGGAGCTGTAGTATTGGGGGGGGGGGGCGGATTACATCTTGCCCCTTCCCCTGTCCTGATAGAATCATTAATAAAACTTTACCACACCCACCTCGATGATTCGTTCTTGAAGATCAGGTCCTAGAAGAGATCACAAGGAGTTCAGTGTAGGCTGGAAAAAAAAACATACAAACGAATACTGGTTAGGTTTACACTTTAGTCAGGAATACTATTTTATTATCAATTAAGATAAATTAGTGAGATTTTTGTCTCATTGGGATCCATTGCCACCCAAAAGCAGGATACTCACCAAGTTATTACGGTCAAGTAATTAAAATAACAGGTTTTCTCGGCCGAATTCGTCAAGAAAAACAACCCGTTTTAATGTCGCATTGTTCAATTTCTCTCGATTGACTGATTCTTGAAATTAGCTTTCAATTTGTTTAAACGTTTTTATTGAAACTTTTTTCCAATCATTTTAAAGGCATGTATCTATTTTTGAGACACTATAGGTACTCGGTCAAAAGTTCGTTGGCATTTTAAGCTTTTGTTGCACTTGTCCGGGCAAAGTTACTTTTTACTCGAGTTCGCTATGAGGTTTAAAGCAGCGATGAAATTCTTCATTCAATGTGCTATGTTATAGCGTTTCCCGTCCAATTTCACACTTTGCTAATTCAATAATAAAACATTTTTATTCAAAATCGAATAAATCATGAAGACCTTTTCACACCCGGTTGAATTTAGCGAAAGCTCAACATGTTTCAGGGTGTTCTTCATTCACGCGTGAAAAGTAAGCAGCAAATTACGCAACTTGTGCATTGAATTACTTGTGCATTGAATTTCTTGTGCTTTGAATTTCAGTCCCGCTCGGGAATTCACTTTGATGCATACGTTTACAAAAGCAACACAGTTCAATGATGTTTAGAAGTTGCATTAGCAAGATATTGTGTTATAGTGATACAACAGAGTATAAAATGACATGGCTTTTGAAAAGTTTGGATTAAGGAATCTACAGCTATTTCAAAGATTAGAATGCCTGGGAAGGGAATATGAAAAAGCAGAACAAAACTGTATCAGTGTAAAGTGTCAAAGTGATAGAAGGAAATACAATTAGAACACTCGCCGATATAATACTATGTCAAAATACAGATTTTTATGTAAGAACAATTAAGTGATTAGTTTGTTAATTGTTGTAATCACTCTGTGGAAATGAAAAAAAAAATCATATAATTTTTTTTTGTGGCCAATACGATTGGCGATTTGCGAATTGCAAATTAAATGGATTCCTTATCCATTGCACATTTGTTGAAAATGAATACTTCCTCTTACAGATTTGCCTATACTCAGTGCAAAATCGAAAACCAACCAAAGAAATGGATTTTCTTTTGCGCGAAAAAGTTGACTTCACGCTTTGGTGGGTGTAAAAAATTTGTTTAAAAATCCAATGCGCTAAATGCGACCTTTTGCAGTGTAATGAACAGTCTCTCTTATTGGACGAACAAGTTGCGAAATTGGACGGAAAAACCTATATGTTATGATTCCCGAAGTTGATAAACAATCACAAACGAATTACAACGTGATCAACGATCAAGAACAAAATTAGGACAACGGTTGCGAACACAATTCCGATTTAAAAAATAAATAAAAGAAGACAAATTCCAAAGAATCTGATTACACAGCAACTAAATTTTGGTGTGATCAATATTTGTTTTCATCTTAGTTCTCTTTTTTTGCCAACTGGTGTACCTGCATAAAAAAATGTGAAGGAAATTTCGGCGTGTTTCCGCTATAAGTTCGAGGCACCCTGATGAGTTTAACGAGGAACTTGCAAAGACTACAGGCCAAAATGTCTGGCACAGTTCTACGATGGGTGTTATAGGGAGGGAATATCACTCGAGCGATGTTTTCTGTTAAAATTTTGACCAAAAGGTGTATAAATATAGAGAGAAAAATACAGTCTCCCACCAAAATCACTGCTCTGTTCTGATGATTGAGTGAGGAAAATGTCAAATAACAGACACTCACCTCGATGTAACGTTCTTGAATTCTATCACGAAGGGAATCCTCAGCACTCAGCAGATTGCGAGCTGGAAATAATACCAACGAAAATGAGTCATTGAAAATCCGCCGGGAGATATCTTAGGGGCTGTTGGGGGAAGCATAGCTGAATTTCACAAATAAAACACCCCCAGATCAAAATCTCTGTCGGGCGAAATGTGATCTGGATTATTTATAGCGGAATGCGTCCTACATGCAACGGCCCCGAACAGACCCACGCACGAGCAACAATATTCATGTCTTCTTTGAAGGATTTAATATTTTCGAATCAAACGCAGTAACTACCAAAATAAATGCCCAGATTTTCTGAGAGAAATATGTATGCAAAAAGAATTTAAGGCCACGTAGGATCATTTACAATTGCCCAGAAAAGTACATTTAATGACAGAAACCTTGCAATGCTGTGAGTGAAGATAAGACTGGTATCAAATACCCGGTGAAAGTATTTCGCCTGATATATCGGTTGAAAACTTTGCAGGTGTTTATAAAATAAAAACAAATAGTTAAGGTGTTTTAAAGCACGGAATCAAGATACGAGATCCAACAAAATAGTGCATACGTTTTCTCTGCTATTTCTCAATGATATTATCCAATGAGCTCAAACTTCAACAGGTTAGTTGCGACCTTCTTAAGTTTTAAAGCCATTTTGTTGCTTCTCACGAAAAAAAATTCAAAAGCAAATGATCCTATGTTTTTCAAAATTGCTTGCATTTGAAATTGTAGGGATCACAATGAACATACATTTTCTGCATTATCAAGGACAATCGATCTCATACCAAGGAAGTAGTGGCGGAAATCAGGTGGGCACCGCAGTCAAGGTACGGTCGTTACAAATATAATTATGTTCCGGATTGGAAATCAGCGCACCGGTTTGACTACTGGCATCATCCCCCATCTGTTTGTTAACCGAATAATGTCCCATATTTTTTATTATTATTATTTGTGTACCAACTGACCAAACACTTTCAAAGTATTCAACAAATACTACTATCGCCATTTCAAGAAAATATTCAACGGAATCTAAGTGGCATGCTGAGTGGAACCCTGCATGCAAACAGAGCTTGTGCTTAATATTTTAAGACGAACAGCGGACAAGGCGGATCCGGGGGGGAGAGAGGGGGGAAGGGGGCCATGCCCCCCCCCCAAAAAAAAACCACCCCAATTTTGTTTTTAAGTGACGTCGCAATAAAGGCAGGCACTGGGTACACTACCATCTTTTCGAAACAAAAAATGGTGAAAGTGGTCAGAAATTTCCTCAGATCGCCACAGAGCATTTAGAATTACAAAAAATTCGGGGCCCATGATTAAGCGGGCCCTGAACCCCACGCCGTAATTTTTTGGACCCACTTTCCGGGGACCAATTTTTTTTGGGGGGGGGGGCTGCCTCCCAAAAAATTGTGTTCTGGATCCGCCCTTGACAGGGAACAGAAGGGACGAATAATGTGCACAGACATCAACGCTGTACATGATTGCTACAAATGAATCCAACTAGATAAAGCAATTTGAACTTGAAAATAAAACTGTGAGCATCATCACGATCCGGTCCGATTGTATTTGCGCCCTCTATATATTCAGTGACACGTTCACCCTGCAATGCTTGAATGTTTGATGATCAAACCGGAATGGCGCACTGTGAACTCTAGCGAAATGACACAGTTTAACAACAAAGTTCAAAGGGTACTGAGTATCCACATAAATGATAACACAAAATAAGACAGGCACGTTTGAGTTGTCCGGATTTCCTGATGAACGTTCTTCCGTGACCAACTTCCCCATAACTCTTCATCCTGAATTAGTTTGAGTGATTGCCGGAATACAATGTGAGTACATGGAATTAGGATTTCATGTTTTAAAATTAAAATGATAAATTGAACAGGGAAAAAACGTGGCAGAAAATAAGGGGGTGGTTGATCATACCTTTATACTGTTTAGGTTAAAGAGTCGCACATTCGCAAGAATGTTAACGCAGTAATTTTTTACCTGAACTATTACAAGTGCGTGAATTATTTTGAATAAGTGCGAATCCCGATCAATTTCAACTATTCTGAATCACAGCACGGAACTTGATGTAATGAGCTCTTAAAGAAATGCATCCAAAATTTATTTCAAAACCAGTCGAATCTGAACAACTTTGTTTTTGACACTGAATTATTTCGTGTATGTATAGTGCTATATCAGACACTATATATCGTCTTAAAAAACTGAAGACGTTTTCGAAATAGTGTGCCGGTGGGCAGACTATTAACGTGTGTTAGCAACGAAATTCAGTGACAAGAATCCCCCCAAAAATCCCTTTAATTTATCTGTTTTAGTCAAATGTATAGCATCAACTAAGCTAAAAGTTCAAAAAGTTAGTTGTGCTGCATCATATACTGAGCAATTATTGATCATATGTTCCTCTAACTGGTTCAAGGTTGCTTGAACTTGTAGTTATAGGAATCACAATGAGCATACAGTTTCTGCATTTGTGGGGGAAATCGATCTTATACCAAGGAAGTAGAGGCGCAAACATTACAGCTGGACTACCGCAGTCAAGTTACAGTCGTTCAATAAAGATTTATTTTCCGGATAGGAAATCAGCGCACCGGTTTGGCTCTAGTAAGCCACCATCTGTTTGTCAACTGAAACGTGTCTCACAAAATATTTCAGATTTGTAAAAAATCTGTACCAATCACCAAAAACATTCAAAAAATAAGCCAAAAATTAATATGGCTGTTTGTCCAAATATCCAACAGAATCTCAGCGGCATGCTGAGTGGAACCCTACATGCAAATACATGAGTGAATTCATCCGAGAGCTTTTGCTTCAATCTCTTCAGGCGAACAGAAAGCCTGAGCAATTTGTACGAACACCAACTCTACACATGATTTCTACAAATTCACCCACTTAAATAAAGCAGTTTGAACTGGTCTAAAACTGTGTGTATCCTCACGATCCGGTCTGTTTGTATTTGCGCCCTCTATATTCATGACACGTTCATCCTGCTATGATTGAATGAAACTTGATGTTCAAAGCGCACTGTGAACTCTAGCGAAATGGCAAAGTTGAAAGGGTACTGCTTGAGCAATAACACACAATAAGACAGGCATGTTTTTGATGTCCGGATTTCCTGAAAAACGTTCTTCCGTGACCAACTTCCCCATAACTGTTGATCCTGAATTACTGATTGCCGGGAAACAATGTGAGTACATCGCATGTTTTCAAATCAAAGTGATAAAATTAAAATGGCAAAATGAGGAAGAAAATAAGGGGTTGATCATACTGATTTTATGAGTGAGGTTATTTATAAAGGATGGAGCTTTCGCAATATGTCTTCTTTAAACCAAAGAAAGACACTTTTTTAAAGTATTACAAAGTGCGTGAATTTGTTTAAGCATTAATCACAATCAGTTGAAACTATTCTGAAATCAGCAGGGAACTTGATGTTTTAAACTCTTCTAAAAACTGCAATAGATATGACTAGAAAAAGTCCTACCTGATAGCCTTTGTTTTGACAATACAACTTTAAGTGAATGTACAGTGTGCTATCCATTATAGTGACATTATTTCAACTTTTTCAAAAACTAAACCAGTCAGTATGTGAACAATAATTTAGTTAGTGCGAAATGAAAGTAGAGGCGGAAATAGTGTCAAACAGGAATTCCTCATTCCGAACAACAAAACCCTGATATATTTTGGTGATCGGGTACTACCCGATCATTGTTTGGAAATGTTAAGAAATTTCTTTTTTTCTTTCTTCCTTTCTTGTTTTTTTTCTGACAATAACTATCTGCGACTTTTCTTCTGAACGGTACAGTACATGGTATAAACTTCAAGCCTTGAGCCAACATCAACACTGGTGTACCTTTTGTATACTCTGACGTCATAATGACGTCATCAGGTATCTTATTACAAGCGATTTCACTGCAAAACCTCATAAACAAAATGAACAATAATGTTCACACTTTGAAATCTGATTGACTATAGATTGATAAACATTTTTGATATTCGAAGGTAAAGTCGTCTGACCTTTCCTTCCGGGGTTACTGGTAGGTCAAATTTAGGTGAATTTAAATTGCAAAGAGGAAGTTGCAGAAAGACGAAACCTGGTATGAACATGAACCTAAGTGTGAAGATGTGGATATTTTAGTGACGTCGTCATGACGTCGTCATACATCAAATAACAAGCATTTCAGGTCAAAATTTGACAAAATAGTTTGACAGGCGCGGATCCAGAGGGTGGGGAGGGGGGCCGACCCCCCCCCCCCAGCCCCCGCTGTGAAACATGCACACAAAATATTACCCGTTCGCCTGTCACAACAATTTGACATATTTTTTTTAGGAGCCTGACCCTCCCCTTGCAAAAATTCCAGGATCCGCCCCTGTTTGAGCAATATCTTTTGTCCTAATAAACCTGAGTGTTCAGTGTTTTGTGAAGTGGCAGATCGTGCCTTGGGCGATAGGCTACAGGACTACAGGGTCATCATCTTTGGGTGGAATTTTTATCCCAAAAGGTCATCGGATTATACCGCAAAAATTGAACAGACAATGAAAGATATGATGAAATAAGCTGTAATTTGATGGGTGTTTCAAACACCTTGGAGAGTTATGAGTATTTGTCCTGATCTTTACAAGTGTGGGTATTTATCACTGAGGTCCATGGCAGTTTATTTGCTGGTCTGCAGCCATAGATATTCTTTGAATTACCATAAACGTCTTTGCGACAATTCAGCATTGTGACGTCATCGAACGAAGTTATTTATAATAGGGAGAATTTGAAACTGAATCACATGTTGATTCAAAGACCACGAACAAAAAGGCTACGGTTCAAAAAGGTGTGTTCCAGGCGCGGTTCTAGAGCCAATACTTTGGGGGGGGGGGGCTAGCAAGGTGAATCCAGATTTTTTCCAGGGAAGCGTGCTGAAATGTAGACTGGTTATTTTCTCCGGACACTTAGGCCTCTGAAAATCAATAGGTGGGGAGGGAGGCTCGTGTCATATTTTCTTTGGGGAGCGTTCGCTCGTACCCCCGCCCTGCAAACAGGACGCTGGGAAGGGCTGATGAATCAACGCTCTGATTGGATAGATTTTGCGTGACCTGTGGCCGGCAAGGCGTCACGGCCACGACCCTGCAAGGTTTGAAACGGCCGTTAAGACTGAGTCATTCGTCACTCTTTTATTCTCATTCATAAATGCGGCGCCCATTTTTTGGTTGAAAAGCATAATAATGTAGGAAAATCTGTAAAACTTCTCTATTTTGTAAATAAGTTCAACTCCCGCCAGTTGCTCAGGCTCCGTTTCGAATTCACGAAGGGTCGAAATGCATATCATTCGACGCTCAAAATTTGTCCACATGGTCCGCAATGAAAAAGAAATCACATCCGGTATGATGTGTATGCATTTCTATGGCGAACTTTTCGGATAGACGAAATTAGAACTGCGCCTGGAGTGTGTTCATAGCAGCGATTGGCCAAAATGTGAGGCACAGTTGTACAGTGAGTGTAGGTTTGCACACTTCTTTTGTTCGAATGACGTTTTCTGTTTATAACTGTGACCAAAAACTTTTTACATGTAAATAAATAGAAAACAAATATACAGTTTCCCACCATATCACCGCTTTATTACGATGCTTGAATGAAGAAAATGTCAAACAGACACTCACCTAAGCGCAGTTCTTGAATTCTATCGCGGAAGCACTCCTCAACACCCGAGCGGATTGCTGGCTGAAAACAAATACCAACAAAAATATGAGTCATTAAAAATCCTCCAGGAGATAACTTGGGGGATGGTGGGGAGGCATAACTGAATTTCAAAGGTTCTAAATGCCCCCCTCCCAACAAAAGCCTCTGTCGAGTGAAATTTAATTTGGTTTGATTATTCATTTCAAACAGAATGCGTTCTCCAACGGTCCTGTCTGGACTCAAGCGCGAGGAACATTCGTGTCTCTTTTGGAAGGCTTTGCTATTTTCGAATCAAACGAAGTAATTATCACACAAATAAATTATATAATTACCGGCAAAAAAGTAAATATACCGATTTAATGACAGAAACTTTGCGATGGTCAAAGTTAAGACCGGTATCACATATACACTGAATTGTTCAGCCTGATATATCATCTGAAAAAATGAAGATGTTTTCGACTTAGTGCCAGTGGGCAGACTATAAACGTGTGCTACAATCCTGGCCAAATCTCGCTGGGCCCCCAACTCCCTGGCCCCCGTTCAGTGTTGTCGCTCATTGCGCGGTGTGTGCTCCATCAGCTGGAGAGAACAACATTGACCGGGGAGCGGGAGCAGGGGAGTGGGTGACCGTGGCCGGCTCGGGAAGTGTCCCAACCATTGTGGCCGGGATTGTAGCAACGAAATCAAGTGACAAGAACTAAAAAAAATCCCTTTAATTTATCTGTTTTTGTCAAATGTATAGCATCAACCAAGCTTAAAGTTCAAAAAGTTAGTTGTACTGCATCATACTTAAGATTGTGAGCAATTGATCCTATGTTCCTCTAACTGGTTCAAGGATGCTTGAACTTGTGGCAATAGGAAACACAATGAGCCTACAGTTTCTGCATTAGTGAGGGAAATCGATCTCATACCAAGGAAGTAGAGGCGCAAACATTACAGCTGGACTACCGCAGTCAAGTTACAGTCGTTACATAAAGATTTATTTTCCGGATGGGAAATCAGCGCACCGGTTTGGCTCTAGTAAGCCACCATCTGTTTGTCAACTGAAACGCGACTCTAAACATATTTAGAATTTGTGAAAACCTGTACCAATAACACAACCAAAAACATTCGAAATATTAAGGCAAATACAAATATTGCTTTGTCCCAAAATATTCAACAGAATCTCAGTTGCATGCTGAGTGGAACCCTACATGCAAACATGACTGAATTCGTCCGAGAGCTTTTGCTTCAATAAGAGCAGAAGGACTGAATAATTTGTACACACATCAATTCTATGCATGATTTCTACTAATGAACCCAGCTAGATAAAACAATTTGAACTTGAATAAAACTAAGTGCATGATCATCCGGTCTGTTAGTATTTGCGTTCTATAACTGTGAGGCAATAGACATGTTTATTCCGACTAGTCACGCTTTTATCCAACAATGTTTGATTGTAAATAACGATCACTAATTGTGGCGGTTCGGACCGCGCTGGTTTGTGCAACAGCATCGGTATCATAGTCACGCAAGATCAGTTTCAATTCCAATTTAATTTGTTCATAAACATTTTGTTGTTCAGTCCTCAAGCAACTACACATCACAAGCTTACAAAGAAGCGAGGCTCAAGCCTACTACCACGCTCGCTGTTTGGAAACAGTGTCAGCAATAATCTGCGGAATTTCAATCCCACGTTGATTCAAACTTTGTGCAAGGAGGCTCATCGTGCAACAGCATCGGTATCATAGGCACGCAAGATCAGTTTCAATTCCAATTTAATTTGTTCATAAACATTTTGTTGTTCCGTCCTCAAGCAACTATACATCACAAGCTTACAAAGAAGCGAGGCTCAAGCCTACTACCACGCTCGCTGTTTGGAAACAGTGTCAGCAATAATCTGCGGAATTTCAATCCCACGTTGATTCAAACTATGTGCAAGGAGGCTCATTGTTTCGGGGGAAAAACATAATTGTTTCAAACACTCACCGAGCACAATCTTGTTCTTGCAGTCAGTTCTCTCTCTGGTTGTCGTCCGAAGGAGCTAGGTGACGAGCTGTGAGTGGACAAGCGGCCCGCATCTGCCTTAAATCTTGGAATCGATTTCCTGAGCAGTGACTGAGGGACTGTCAATCACATCACCGACTCGCTTCATTATTAATGAGACGAAAGTCATGTTAATATCGTTGAGGCTATTAAAGTCACCCATACAAACTTGTGTCACCGACACTGAAATAGCCACATGCTATTGGTTGATACTGTATCGATGTCGGTGACAAATTCAAAACACGTGATTTGTGATTGACACGCAAAACTACATCCCGGCACTTGTGCCCACTGCTAGTCACCGAGTAACTGTGATTGGTGGATAGAATAATGACGTACACCGGCCGTGATTTACTCGGTGATCAGTTTGCGCTGTACGAATAACTCTATGGTTTGAGTCTCAGGGTAGTAGAAGTATATATTCCGTGTGATTTGTTTTGTATGCAGTCGCCATCAAATTGTGTCAGTACATGAAAATGGGCAAGTAAGGTTACACACATTGTTAAAATGGGCTTCATTTACACACCAACTAGCACACTATATTGTCCAGCTATTGTCTAGTTATTGTCTAAGGTCTAATGTTGAGTTATGACTTTTTTATTTAACAAGGCTGGCTGACGGGGAGTGGTGGGGTCATGGTAGCAAAATCATTAGTTGGAAAATCAAAATCAGAAGTGGAGAGAAGACGACTGGTTTTAAAATCGATGCTACTCATCCGGCCTTCCCTCGATTGATTCATGAAATCTATAGAGAGAAGGGGGTGCCGGGATGGGAGCGCCCCCTAGCGTCAAATGAGGTTCAGCCCCCCCCCCCCCACACACACCCACACAATCAACCCCCAGACAAATAGTGTACTGTACAATTGCATCTTCTCTACAATACAGAGTCAGGATTGTTTGCAAAAACAACAAGTTTTAGCAGGAAATCAGTGGTTATAGGCGTAATGACCGCTTTGACAGGGACTTTGAGGAAATACACAATGCATGGGAATGAATCCACCAGGACAAAACAACATGACCCTCGGTGAACTATGCGCATCCTATCCTGTCCCTGCATATCCAGGGCACTCCAATGGTGACTGTACGCATACAATCAGATCAGTTTTGGCATTGAGATTACATTTTATATTTTAAAAAAATCGTCAAATGGGGGCGCTGTTCAAACAGAGATCATGGACACTATCGGACAATAGGTGGCGCTACGCTGCGTGGCTAAAATAAATACACAACAACCAGACATGCCAGATGGAGCAAAATTGATGTTCACAAACATGACAAAGTGGAAGGAACTGAAGGTGATATTTGATAAGGAAATAGCCGCAGCTGTGGAGAATGAATCGACTTTGGCAGAAGGAATCCCTCGGTTGGACTGGGCTTATCGGGATGGTGCTCTTGTTAGATGGAGTGTTCGAGATAGGTCAGCAAATTATGTCGGGTGGGATTCGGGTGTTCAACAAAATCATGGTCATGGTGTTTGAAGGTTCAAGTGTAGTCCGCGGACCGTAGCCTAACTTGGAGTTGGACCCTAGCCGGCATAAATGTGGCCAATTTACTGGACTACCTCCGCAAATAAAGGCCACACTTCCACCATGTCCATCATGTACAAAAACATGTAGAACTTTGTCAAATATTGATATTCACATTTAGGCCTAGTTTGTACTTTATTTTTGGTTTAGAAGTTACTCACCATGCTCACCCTCTTTCATGTCTTTTGTCATGTTTGTGCTGCCTTTTTCAGACGTCTAATTTTCGTGAAATTTCATGTTGAAATTTTGATACGCGAACGTGTGCAAATGAATCTGGAAATTTCACGAAAAAGAGACACCTGAAAAAGGCAGCCTGGCAGCTAGCTCTACTGAGTGGAGCGTTGAATTACGGGTACCCCTCCATACAAACGCTCCACCGATTTGCCATACTTTGGTAGCACTTACACGGTCGTCATGACGGTTTGCATTTTGTGCATGCCCTCGCGAGGACAAGGCCCAAAAAAAACTGATAAAGAAAATACAAATGAGGAAGACAGTAACCCTGGATAGATCCACACATTCATGACATTCCATAAGACCCCTCAAATTGTTTCAAACAACCGGTAATTTTGAAAAAAGAGCAAAATAGTCTGAACTTACCGCTCACAATTAAATGTGTCTGCCGAGTTGCACAGTCTATTTCACTGACATGACTGATGCATAATTCATTGCGCGCTTGTGTGACGTCACTATTGAAGAAAAACAAGTTGCGCTTACTCAATAGCTGTTTCATGTAGTCATATGTGCCCCGCGCCGTCTGACTGTGGGTTTTTGGTGCGGGGCACATATCAGTACATGAAACAGTCGTTGATTAAGCGCGACTTGTTTTTCTTCAATAGTGACGTCACACACGCGCGCAATGAATCTATGCATCAGTCATGTCAGTGAAATAGACTGTGCAACTCAGCAGACACATTTAATTGTGAGCGGTAAGTTCAGACTATTTTGTTCTTTTTTCAAAATTACCGGATGTTTGAAACAATTTGAGGGGTCTTATGGAATGTCATGAATGTGTGGATCTATCCAGGGTTACTGTCTTCCTCATTTGTATTTTCTTTATCAGTTTTTTTTTGGGCCTTGTCCTCGCGAGGGCATGCACAAAATGCAAACCGTCATGACGACCGTGTAAGTGCTACCAAAGTATGGCAAATCGGTGGAGCGTTTGTATGGAGGGGTACCCGTAATTCAACGCTCCACTCAGTAGAGCTACCTGGCAGCACTTTCTGATTAGGCTATAAGAAGGTGAGTAGGCTTCTAAAGCAAAAAATAAACTACAAATTAAGCTTAAATGTGCAAATCAATATTTGAAAAAGTTTGACATGTTTTTGGGAAAGATTTCCATATACGAAGTCAACACCCTGTGTACAAACCCTATGAGATTGGACTGAAAAATTCTAAGTGTTTTCTAAGAAAATGCTTGTATTTTCTCACTGCTCAAATTGACTTTGATGACATGAAATTGCTAGTATCTGGGGGCTTGTTAGTCAATACAGAGGAAAATTAGTGAACTTCGTAAATGGAAATCTTTCCCTAAGTTGGACCCAACTTATCGCCTTTTTAACATTCGGACATGGTCTGGCGATAGTGGGATCCACTCCAAGCTAATCCCCGTATATGCCGAGCAATACAATTTTGTCTTTTGACCCCAAAACCCAACATTGCACAATAAAAACATCAGATTTCAATGGTTAACCCTCAAAACGGCCTCCAAATTACTAGATACGCCTCCTGAGGTTCAAGTAGACATTAATAATTAAGATGGTTGTACTGAAGTTTACTTACGATCTGGATGAAAAGTGAAATTTCCCATTCAATCCCGAGAGCTCCCCTTGCCATCGTGAACACGTTCAATTTCAGACTCATGTTAATGTTTGAACGATGCGATGTGGTCTTCATGCCCAGCATACATTGTACATTCGATGGTCCCCATATCCGGAGTGCGATTCCGTTACCCATGATAATGAGTAGACTGGATCTCGTTTGTAAACACAAGTACATTTCAAATGATAATAGAGAGTTGGGAACTAGGACAGCTTTTATGAGCGGAAACCAGTTCAAGCTAGTTCCCGATTGTCTTTTACCATTTGAAATCCACTTGCCTACTCATTATCATAATCGATGCTTCGCGCTCGGTAACAGGATCGCACTCGGGATATGGGGACCATTGAATGTACGCTGGGCATGAAGACTACATCACGTCGTTCAAACATTAACACGAGTTGGAAATTTAACGTGTTCATGATTGCGAGGGGAGCTCTCGGTATTGAGCAGGAAATGTCACTTTTCTTCCGGATCGTTAGTAAAATTCAGTACAACCATCTTAATCATCGATGTCTATTTGTACCTCAGGTGGCATATTTAGTAATTGGGAGGCCATTTTGATGGTGAAATCGGAATGTTAAAAAGACGATAAGTTGGGTCCAAGTTACTCGGACTACTGTAAGTGTAGTCCGAAAATTTGGGACTCTCAATACTGTGTATGAGAGTCCTAAAACTTATGGTATTGAAAACAAGCAAAGCAAGAAAATAGACAGGCACCTGAAACAACCAGCCCAACACAGCTTCAGTACTGCATCAATCAATCATGCCAAAAGAATTTAAGAAATATGTGGCATGAAGCGGGAACTAGTCTCAATTTACTACACATTTCTCCGTAGTCAAGCCACCAGACTATTGACACTGAATGAAGAGGTCAGTCTTTTCAAATAGTTGGACCATATGGTCATGATGGTTGGACATGTACCAGTCTAGTATTTAGTCCCATTTTGAAATCACTTGACTTCCCTCTCATGTGCAAAACATTGAAGAAAAATCTCCTTTGAAAATTGAATTGAGTCTCTAAACTTGGTTGGTGAAATACTGAGGACATTTTCTTTGCCCGTTTTGTTTTGCACGTTTCAGAGCACTCCAGAGCCCTGTCTGCTGTAAGTGTAGCTTAGCCCTAGTCCTAGCCCAGGTTGGACTCTGTTGTGTACAGGCAACGGAGTCCAGGGTATGAATCTCTCCTGCCATAGCGAAAATAGTTATAACACATTTAGTATTAGTAAATATTGCTTGAGATTATTTATGCTTATTGAATTCTTCTCATTGTCTTTGGGTAATGTATTTTTTTTTTCATTAGAAAATTGACGTGGCAGGTCACACAGTGGATGATTTGGTGAACAAGACAATAGAATACCTTCAGCCCAATCCAGGTAAGAACCAAAATTGAAACATCATTGACGCTAACCTTCCCAAATCCTCCAAAATCCTATTTGCAAAATGTAGGCTTTTGCAGGATTGAGGCTATATGGCAAAAATGTGTGCCTGATTTATGAGGATGCACTGTGTCAAGGTCTTGGGCCGGATCTTGTGTTGTTCCCTGAGCTCAGGGAACCAGACTAGCTGGCTTGCATCCATTCACGGATGTGTAACCGCTTGCAAAAAATATGTGGACTAAATAAAGTTGGTAAATTGGGGCACTATTTGGAAAAATCAGTTTCTTCCTACGATGGTTGGCCGACCATCTTTTGAAATCAGTACAAAAATTCCACTTTTCTTTAAAATGACAGCACACCAGGTGCCATGATTTCACAGGATGTCTTAGACTGTCATTCATGGAAAGATTTCCATATACGAAGTTCACTAATTTTCCTCTGTATTGACTAACAAGCCCCCAGATAGCAATTTCATGTCATCAAAGTCAATTTGAGCAGTGAGAAAATACAAGCATTTTCTTAGAAAACACTTAGAATTTTTCAGTCCAATCTCATAGGGTTTGTACACAGGGTGTTGAGTGAACTTCGTATATGGAAATCTTTCCTCATTCACCTACAGTCAAGTAAAGTATTTCATAATAATTTGGTAGTTTTGTTTGTTGATGTTTGCAAATGTCGTATGTTACCTTTAATTGTAACCTTTGGAATAATTACGTTTGGGGTGGCTATAGAACACCGGTTTGAATCGGGTCTAAGTATTCACTTCAAACAAACCAAATAGAGATAGATCTTCTATTTGTGTGCTGACCCTAATCAATCGTATTGTCTTTCCTGAACAGTCTCCAGAGCCATGAGTAAAGTCCGTGGTCAGAACAAGGGAGGAACCAAGCCTTAACAACCCGTAGGATTCCTGGGAGAAGTCATGCTGAAGAACGGCAGAGAATTAGGAGAAGATTCGACGTTTGGTGAGCAAGCTTCAAGATGTATTCTCTTTCCTTCTGTGGTAGACTGATCATAAAGCTCTCAAAAAGGTGCTCTAATCAGTGTTCCAATCCACCAACATAGTACCATGAGTATTGTGTAATTTATGTAGTGCCCAGCACTTCAGATATGCAAGGCCAAGTAAGGAAATAAACCAGTTTCTCATACCTGCCTGCTGCCTTTTTTGTACCCACTTTTTATTTTTTAATTTTTTTTTTATTTATAAATGCATACATTTGCAATATACAGGTGAGTCAAAAAAGACGAAACTCAAATGGCAGGACCAATTTTTGAATGAAGTTTTGCCTGTAGCACTTTCCAAACCTAGGATATGAAGGCCCAATCAATGGGCTTTGTTTTAGCACAAGAATCATTCAAATCACTCATGTACTTTTCAAGTTGCTTAATTTTGAACACAAACACTGTTTTAAAAGTTCTGTCCGGATCACAAAAAGGTTCTTTCAGTAAAATGAAAACAATTCGCATGCATCCCTGTGAGATTGTTATCACTTTGCTGTAAGAACACTTCCTATTTTTGTGATGTGTGGACAGAACTTTAAAACGATGGTTGTGTTCAAAATTTCGTAACTTGAAAAGTACATGAGTGATTTGAATGATTCTTGTACTAAAAGAAAGTTTAATAACTGGGCTTTCATATCCTAGATTTTGAAACTGCTACAGGCAAAACTTCAATCAAAAATTAGTCCAGCCGTTTAAGTATCGGTTTTTTTTACTCGCCCTTTATTTGGCAAATTTGTCAGTTGTGTGTTTATTTGTTTCCAACAATACTGTAGCTACATGTACTAGTACAGCAGATAGGTGATGGGATTGTACCTTTGATGATACAAGCATGGCATTTGGCACACAGTCAGAGTATGTCATGAGAAAGATATTTGGCCATAGGGCCATCGAAGATTTGTCCTTTGAAAAAATAAAGACAAATCCGATGGCAGCCATTTTCTGCACGAGTCGCACTCAAGTAGGGCGCGTGCTCTAAGCTCCTTCAACCAATAAGAATAGCAAAATGCGGGCACGCCTCGTCTTTAAGAACGCGTTCAGTATGCGTGTGAGCGTGACACCACCGCAGTAAAAACCTGCTAATTCTGGTCGCCAGATTCCACTACAGGTAGTAAAATGACCAATGGCAGCCATTTTGAAAATTTTGAAAATTGCTTGTTACCGAGATGTTTTCAAAGGGCAAATCTGTGATGGCCCTTTTATATTAAAGACATACTCTGACTGTGTGCCAAATGCCATGCTTGTATCATCAACTTTAGGCACAATTCTCCCAAATATTTCCACTGAATAATGCATTTCACAGACCATCCCAGCTCCTGTGGTATACATAGCTCAGCGGTTCTCATTTTGGTGGAAACATCAGAACAATAAAATCTTGCATTTTTTTTTTAATACAGGTACGGCGATGGTCGAGCGAATAGCTGAGGCAACTTTCTGAAGCCAAGGACGCCTTCGATCTGAACGTCAGACAGAACTTCCTGGATCCCCTGGATCATCTCAAGAACAAAGATCTGAAGGAGATCAACGTGAGTTCCATCTTACAGAATCTGACAGAATTTGGTTGATTTTGATAGAAGCAGGACTGTGTTGCACAGCCACCTGCGGGGAAATTCAAGCACAAATTAGGGAAAATGGAAAAGCATAAAGCCACGTCAGAATGAAGTGGCTACGGCTAATACATTAGTTGCACCTATGGAAGCAGATGAAGCCACTTCCCATGTGGGCTAGAGCTAGCCGTGGCCATGTCATTCAGACATGGCTTATGCTCCCTAACAGAAGGGTTAACAAGGGTTACTGGAAATTACATTCTCATATAGCGTAATCCGGCAAACAAAATTAGAAGCCATTTTTGAGGTCGCGCCACGTCTACGTGCACGCGTTCTTAAAGACGAGGCTCACAAAATGTTTTGGTCGAAGGAGTCCGGAGTGCGTGATTCACGTGAGCCTAGTGCCTCCGCAGAACCACCTGAACATGCTGAAAGAGGTTGTCCCCAAATTAGTCTATGCTACCCTTGAGGAAGAAATTTATACTGAAAAAAAAATGTGAAATTCTTGCACGGTTGTTCACGGTAGAGTAGATCATGTGCAGCTATCCAAAAAGTAATTGACAACATTAATTTTGAAAAGCATACTTTGTTTTAAAGATAGTAATGGCTCTGAACTGCCTGTGAAAGTATTCTTTCTTGCATGCTGTCATTTTGAAGAAAACAATTAAAGGAGGTTGTTTCCAAAGATGCGTCTTAAGATGCATTTTCGGACCTTGTACCATTATAGCGGATTACTTATGATCCACACAACTAAGTTCTGATCATAATGCTTCACAGGGACAAGCTTTTGTCAAATCACAGACAAATTGCGACTATAGCAGATTACTTATGATCAGCACTGCTCCGCATATGAGAAGGCTTGTGCTCTTGGTGATATGGGAGACGAAGTGAACCAGGGCAGGCCTGCATCCAGGGCGACCAGTCAATGCAATAATCTGTGGCCTGTACAGGGAAATACAACAATCCACAAATTGAAAGGAAGAGGGAATAGAACCTGGGACCTCCGGATTGCCGTTTCAGTGCTCTACCAACTGAGCTACCAAGCTCCATCGTGTTTAGTCTCTCACTTTGTCAATGTCTATGTTAAGAATAGGCATTGGTCAGAGTTGTAATGACTCAAGTCGACTCGAGTCTCAATTTTATGCAAAATGTATGTTCACGATACTTTGCAAATACAGTACGGTACAGCAGCCGCTTGTAGTGTACAAACATACAACTTGTCAGAGACTCCCGCCTTGTGCTTCTGGAACGTACAAAATAACATTCCAGAACCGGACTTTAAACGCATTTTACATACTTTCACTGCTCAGTTCCTTGAATTTGAAAAATGATTGTAGGTGTTCAGGGAAATTATTTAGTTGGTGGGTTTTCGTCAATTTTGTAAAATTGGCTCTTATCTGCTTTTGCAAATGTACTCTTCAAATGCTTTACAAGGTCTTGGGCCGGATCTTGTGATGTTCCCTGAGCTCAGGGAACCAGACTAGCTGGCTTGCATCCATTCACGAATGTGTAACCGCTTGCAAAAAAAATGTGGACTAAATAAATTTGGTAAATTGGGGCACTATTTGGACAAATCAGTTTCTTCCAACGATGGTCGGCCGACCACTCTTTTGAAATCAGTGCAAAAATTCCACTTTTCTTAAAAATGACAGCACACCAGGTGCCATGATTTCACAGGATGTCTGAGACTGTCATTCACCTACAGTCAAGTAAAGTATTTCATAATAATTTGGTAGTTATGTTTGTTGATGTTTGCAAATGTATATTACCTTTAATTGTAAGAATAATTACGTTTGGGGTGACTATAGAACACCGGTTTGAATCAGGTCTAAGTATTCACTTCAAACAAACCAAATAGAGATAGATCTTCTATTTGTGTGCTGACCCTAATCAATCGTATTGTCTTTCCTGAACAGTCTCCAGAGCCATGAGCAAAGTCCGTGGTCAGAACAAAGGAGGAACCAAGCCTCGACAACCCGTAGGATTCCTGGGAGAAGTCATGCTGAAGAACGGCAGAGAATTAGGAGAAGATTCGACGTTTGGTGAGCAAGCTTCAAGATGTATTCTCTTTCCTTCTGTGGTAGACTGATCAAAAAGCTCTCAAAAAGGTGCTCTAATCAGTGTTCCAATCCACCAACATAGTACCATGAGTATTGTGTAATTTATGTAGGGCCCAGCACTTCAGATATATGCACGGCCAAGTAAAGAAATAAACCAGTTCTCGTACCTGCCCGCTGCCTTTTTTGTACCCACTTTTTATTTTTTTAATTTTTTTTTTTATTTATAAATGCATGCATTTGCAATATACAGGTGAGTCAAAAAAGACGAAACCCAAATGGCAGGACCAATTTATGAATGAAGTTTTGCCTGTAGCACTTTCCAAATCTAGGATATGAAAGCCCAATCAATGGGCTTTGTATTAACACAAGAATCATTCACATCACTCATTTGCTTTTCAAGTTACAGAATTTTGAACACAAACACCATTTTAAAGTTCTGTCCATGGATCACAAAGAAATGTACGTGTTATTTCAGCAAAATGAACACAATTCACATGCATCCCTATGAGAATTGTTTTCGTTTTGCTGAAAGAACACTTACATTCAATGGGCTTTGTATTAACACAATAAAATCTTTCCTGTTATAGGTATTATAAAAAGATGGATTTTGTTATGATTTTGTTTTTGTTTGGATACAGGTACGGTTTCTGAAGTCAAGGACGCCTTCGATCTGAACGTCAGACAGAACTTCCTGGATCCCCTGGATCATCTCAAGAACAAAGATCTGAAAGAGATCAACGTGAGTTCCATCTTACAAAATCTAACAGAATTTGGTTGATTTTGATAGAAGCAGGACTGTGTTGCACAGCCACCTGCGGGGAAATTTAGGCACAAATTGTGGCCAATCTGGAAAAAAATTGATAGAAGACCAGTGATCGATTATTGTTTGATTTGGGTTGTAACTTATGCCTGTGTACTTTTTGTCATTCGATAAATTTGGGGTCCACTTTTTTCCTGTCCCTGTTACATCTGACATCTGTGATTTTATAATTCTGATGCACTCCTTAATGCAGTCGTCCTCCAAGGGTGATTATGAATAGCAAACTACCTACACAACGAATACAAAATTGTTTAAAGTCATTCTTAACCCTAACTCCCTGGGCATTTTTGCGATGATGCTGCAAAATCCTCCAACTGCCTCCATGTCAAAATTGCATGCAGCCTCAATCCTGCAAAATCCTCCATTATTTCTTGAATTTGATCCGTGGAAGAATGATCACTGCCTCAATCCTACAAAATCCTCCAGCAATCACTGTCAATATGTTGAGGCTGAGCCAGTGACATCCTGGAGCAGTGCGGAGGACTTCAAGTATAATTTATGCACAGCTGAGCATAAACACAGGGCCCGGCCCAAGACCTTGACACACTGCATCCTGCAAAATCAGCCACACATTTTTGCCAATTAAACAGCCTCAATCCTGCAAAATCCTCCATTTTGCAAAGAGGATTTTGGAGGATTTGGGAAGGTTAGGGTTAATGCAGTCATCCGCCAAGAGTGATTATGTGAAGCAGACAACCTACCCAACAAATTGTTGAAGTCATTATTAATGATACTTGAACAGCAAATGACAATGCTCAGAGATAACAGGAACTCGAAAATTGTCACACTTTGACCCATAATTTATATAAGGTGCCTTACAGCAATGTGCAAATGTTTCTTGTCAAACAATAAGTTTATTTGTCTCCGCAATGTTTTTTTTTTTCAGCACCATCGGAAGAAGTTGCAGGGGCGACGTCTTGACTTTGACTACAAAAGAAAAAGCAAGCAAAAGGTCGGCAACAGATTATCTCAACTCCATCATATCAAATCATCTTACATTACTAAAATCATAACTAAAACAAAAATAAAGTTAGACTTAAAAAGTTTTATTGGTAACATGACACTAATTCATTATTAAGACAAGATAAGTTTTGCGGTAGCACCATGTGAATTAATCTCTTTTCTGAGTATGTGTGGTTCTGAAAAGAACCGGAGGGACTCAATGTTCCGAACAGTATGCTCTGCCCGTCGTCAGGAGAATGAGGGATTCCAACGATGATGCGATGTTATAAGGCTGGGTGCGGCATGAGAAGGAATATAACCGGAATTCCGGTTTTTAAAAAAAATCTCACAAAATTCCGGTTTTTCCGGCCGTCAAATTAACCAGAAAAAGAAAAAAAAACTGTGGAAATGCGTTGATTTTTACCTCGACTTAGTACATTTAGGCGCACGCATGGCACAACGTTGTTTGTCGAAGTAGTCTTAAAAACAGTCTTTGTGTATGTTGTTGCCGAGCCTGCATGTGATACAAGCAGCCAACGTACTTAATTGCACGCAGTATACAACGGCGCCTCACGCGTGCTTCACCGCGTGCGGGCGTGTTGTATGCTAAGCACACATACCGGTAGCATTCAGCCTGGAAATCAAGTCTTTCATTTCAGCAATCGGTGGTTTCCGATCGCAGTGATATATATGAATACAAAAAATCCGGGTACCAACCATGTTTTCGTTGAGTGCATCGCGTAGTGCAAGGATCATGTACACCGACAGCAGTGTTGTGGAATCGTGCATGTGTCATGTCGAATATTACGTTGGAAATTCGGGTAGGCAGAATAAATATTAGGAATATGGAAAAAGTCAAAGCGATTGAAGGAACCGACAGCTTTAAAGGCCATAGAAGCAAAATTAAAAAATAAACAGAACTTGGCTTGGCTACAAGATAAAAGATGACAACGGGGACTTTGTGTCGGACACGGAGTGGCTTTTTCACTCACAAAAAAGTCCGTTTTTTTCAAGCAGCCGTTCTGTTTTTTTTTTTCAAGCAGACCCAGTTCCGTTTTTTTCAAGCAGACCCTGTGGCATCTCTGAAGGATGCAAACTGGTGAAGCTGCAGTGTTGTGGTGATGTGATGGAGTTCTTGAGGTAGGTGTTCATCGTCGCAGACGTTGTATGCTGATGATGAACACCTACCTCAAGAACTCCATCACATCACCACAACACTGCAGCGCAAGGGATACCAGCCAAGTCAAGACACAAGACCCAAGAACCATTCCCGGCCGTAGGGTCTGCTATACCCAAAGCCAACTAGTTAGGGCCCCTAGTTCCATCACCCTCCCCTACTTAGGCACCACTTCTCATCACATCCAGTGGATCCTCCATAAGCATGGAATTCGAGTCTTCCACACAGCCCCTCTGAAGATGCAGAACCTGCTGACTTCACACAAGGATCGGTGTGACCCAGAATGCAGACCAGGAGTGTACAAGATTCCATGTCAATGTGGCAAAGTGTATATCGGCGAGACTGGCAGGGACCTCCCCACCAGACTCAATGAACGCAAAGCCCATGGCAGGAAGGGAGACTTCAAGAAATCTTCCATCGTCAAACACTCCCACACCGAAGACCACCCCATCAACTGAAGCCAAGCAGAAATACTCAGTAGCATCGACCGCTGGTACCCCCGACGCATCAGAGAAGCCAACTATACCCCTGAGCTCCTTCCCCTTTGCCCCCTCACTGTGTACTGACACGCTCCAGTGATCATCCAGCATCCTTCAGTCAACTTGCATCCTGTCTCAGCTTCACCGGTTTCGAGCTTCACCAGTTTTCATCCTTCTCACGCCTCACCGCACCCATCCTTATAACATCGCATCATCGTTGGAATCCTTCATTCTCCTGATGACGGGCAGAGCATACTGTTCGAAACGCTTAGCCCCTTCGGTTCTTTTCAGAACCACACATACTCAGAAAAGAGATTTATTCACATGGTGCTACCGCAAAACTTATCTAGTCTTAGTATCTTTCCACCATGCAAACCTTCAAATCTCATCCTATATCATTATTAATTGTCATACATTATGCCCCCAAAAAAGTGTCTGTGGAAAAAAAGTCTGATGTGGTTTGGGATGGGAATCATTTGCCCTTGAGCATTAAACCGAGGTCTTGCCGTGATGACTGATAGCCAGGCAAATGATTCCAATCCCAATTGCAGCCCTTTTCACAACATGCAGGATTTTACACAATCTACTTAACACAGCACTGAAATTGATTAAGGCAAGGAACTTGGTCACAGTGTCCCAAAATGTTGTTGTGATCAATTGACAATTGTGCAGTGATGCGTGACTGAAATTAAATGAAACTCATCGGGGTTGAGGCCAAGATAGGGAGTATCTGCACAATCAAACTTTTTCAAATTGGACTTCATGGTTTTGTAGTTATTTCAAAAATAGTCAGACGGACATTTCTTTTGGACATACTGTATAATGTGTATAATATTTGTTTGCACTAAAAGAAACTCGAAAATTACATTTAAAATATACGAACACAGTACACACTTACCATAATGCGCACACAGTCGTTTTTTGCTATGCTTCCGAGGATTAATTGGCTTTGTGTTTTTCTTTGTTCCCTGATCTAAACCTTTCCCAGAGACTTAGTGCACAAACCGGCGTTGGAGGACAATAGGCACTGTCGTT
This sequence comes from Patiria pectinifera, assembly GCA_029964075.1. Lineage (NCBI taxonomy): Eukaryota > Metazoa > Echinodermata > Asteroidea > Valvatida > Asterinidae > Patiria > Patiria pectinifera. The sequence goes on along the minus strand of CM057129.1, from coordinate 2,372,984 downwards.
CGAGTACCGTATTTTGAGTACCGAAATGTGTACTCACAGTTAAGTACTTGAAGAAGACTTTGCGGAATGAATTTTGATGAACAGTTTGAGTAAAATGCAAGCAGGTCTTTAAAAAATTAAGTCAAAGTGGCAAAATGTATAACAAGATCATTAAACCAAATTTGTCCTGGTTTTTGGCTTTTTGCAGCACTAACGTTGGTCTTTTCCAAGACCTGGACACGATTTATTTAGAGCAAATGCATTCAAATTTTCCTTCCTGATTGGTTTCCGTCTAGATTGGTGGGTTGGGTAAGATCAAGACCAACACAATCATCAAGGAGCTCTCCAAACCCTGGATGCTGGATGAGGAAGCAGCCTGGAGACCACGGAGAAGTTTCCTTGGAAGATCAGCAAGGAAGAAGTCACCATGCTCAAAGAGCTAGAGAAGGTAGAATCTCCTCCTTGTGCTCAAGCACCCCCCCCCCCCCACAGTGAAAACTATAAACGTTATGTTTATTTTTGTGTAAGTTGGTCAGTAGTGCAGAATGATTCACATGTTAACTAATGCATGCAAAATAGAGAAAAAGTGAATGTTTAACGACTATCATCCCACCCTATTTTTAGACTATGTCAAACCCCCCAAAACAGATTTTTACCTACCCTACCACACAGTTGGTTTTTTGTATGTAATAGAAAACACCACTCTTTTTGTTCTTGGTTGGCCTTATTATTTTAATATATGTTTCAGTGTCCAATTCATTTCATGGAGCCTTTCAGAGATCTCTCAGGTTATTCTGGATGGCTGCATGTCTAAGGAAACACATGCTTTATGACAAAGGGAAATAATTGCTCTGTATAATTTTTGTTTGTGAACCCCCCCCCCACCTCCCACCACCCCCAGGCTTGAACCTACTCATCCCTCACCTCATCTCCATGAAATCCAACTGGGAGAAATGCAAGCTGCGCGTCTTTGCCACCACGGGCAAGAAGGAGCAAATGGACAGGGAGAAGATGAACACGGCCAACATGCTCAGCAAGTTCCGCATCAACTGCTCGGACGTGGAGGTCATCGCGGACCTGAACAAGAAGCCCAAGGAGTAGAGCCTGAGACGGTTCAAGGAGCTGTCCAAACCCTGGATGCTGGATGAGGAAGCAGGGGAGACCACGGAGAAGTTTCCTTGGAAGATCAGCAAGGAAGAAGTCACTACGCTCAACGAGAAGGTAGAATCTCGAGCCTTCCTGCGCTGAAGCACTCCCCCCCCCCCCTCTCCACAGAGAAAACTATAAATGAGGGCCATTTGGGCGCCATCGTGGCTTATAAATGCTGGTACCAAATACACGATAACCAGCATGAGTGAACCAGTGAAGTGTCCCTCATTCCGGCTTCTGCTTGTTTGACTATAAAGCGCCCTCTTTGTCCATGCATGGAGACAATTCACTTAAAGCTTTCCCAGTATCCACTTTACGTTAGTCCCTGGTTTTTGTGATTTTAAGTCCAGTCTTGCAACATCTTTAATTGCGTCCAACCTTTGACATTCTGGTGGGTGATTTTTAATAATGAGATTGATCACTTTCAATCCATTTTTCCGTACAACTCTTAGTTCATTTGATTTGCCAAGTGCATGGAACTGGACTTTATGAAACATCAATAAATCACTCCATTTTTTCGCCTGAAATCTTTTTTTTCCCTTTCAGTCCAACAGACAGATGCGGATCCATGAATTGCTTCTCCAACATTCCCAGGAGGCTCAGCTCATTGTCATGTAAGCACACAAAGCCACTACTAACTCAATAGACTCAATTTCATGGTTTAAGCACACAATTCTGCATCTTTGAAATGGGGGGGGGGGGCATTACAATGAAAAGACATCCCATCATTCTCAGCTACAGTTGCATGACAAGACGTATTTTCAGTGTAATGCCTGCCCCCCCCCCCTTCCCGAAAACAATCATTCAAAGATGGCCGTATCAGCAAAAAGGCTTATAGGGTTGTCTAGGGGGGTGGGTTAACTCCAAAACGGCGGGATGTCAATTCGTGGCGCTTTTCATGGCGGCCCAATTGCCGACGCTTGTACGAAATACCAAATATTCTTAAAAAGCCGCTGGCGAAACAAGAAACTTGTTAAAGAAAACTAAGGACACTTGTGTAAAAACTCAAAGTTACTTGTGTAAAAAGGGCACTCTTTACAGAATACTGGGAGAGGGGTGTTAACCGCTGGTGCAAAAAATGGGGGCGGGGTGAGTAATAGATCTAACAGTGCTTGTTACCCAGTCTGACTGAGCTACTGTGGTCACCTGATCAAAAGTGGTGATCTGATTGGTCAATGCGCACTTTTTGATTGACATGCAGGAAGGGTCCATTATAACCTTTTCTTTGATTTCTTGCAGGAGTCTACCTATTCCCAGGAAGCGTACTTGTTCAGCTTACATGTACATGTGCTGGCTGGAGACATTATCCCAGAATATGCTGTCAGCAGGGGACTTAATTGACCTGACCAAATATGGTATCCATTGGATACCATCCAAATAAAAGTCAATACAAAGAAATTCACTTGAAACGATAAAGTGACAAAGGACAATTCCAACCAGTTGAAAGACCCTCCTCACTTGAATGGAATTTGTGCTTTGTTTTGATTGATTTCGTTAAGATTGTTTCTTTACCATCTAACGGGCTCACACTTTCACTGATGTTTTCAAAGTGAGTTTCTTGAATGCAATCAAGTAATACTGATTAAGAACAATAAAAGACTTCAAATAATTTGGAGTCTTTTAATCAAGAAACACTTGTCGCACTTTTACGGGCTTTAAAAACAACAGCCAACTCCACTTTTTTCATTACTGTGGGCACGTTTCTGTTTCAACTGAAAGTAATTAAAATCATGATTTTTTTTCATAACAAAGCCAAGCGGAAAAAAGAGAGTATTTATCAACAATGGTGGTGCTTTTGGTAATCCTCAGAATGAGGTTTTATGCATACTGTTTTCATAGCAAGTCAATTGTTACTTTTACATAATTCTCACATATTGTAACGTTTAAAATAATGCAATCATTTCATAAAAACCAGTGTATTGTAATTGCTGTGAATAGCATTAGAATATTTCAAACAATTGTTAATCCAAATGCCAAGCTTAAAGTCTATAAGAAAATCAGATTCAATCACTCGAGACTTTTTTCGTGACATGAAATAAAAATTGATACGTACATGGGATTGATTTAATTGACATCATCTGTGCTGGGCATACAGGGAACATAAGGCGAAGAAAATAACATGTTACAGTAAACGCCCTAAAATTATCCAGGTAGGTAGCAAAATATTTTGTTTGTTTGTCTGTATGTCTTTATACTTTGTTTACTTTAGGATACAGTTATTGTGTTTAATTAATCTGTTTTAAATACCCAATACTACAAACAAGTTGCATTTATTTTCGGAAAAAAAAACATGTTATTTTATATGTTGACCAAATGTGGCAATAAAAAAAATGGCGGTCAGAAACATGGCCTAAAAAATCCAGGTTGGTCGAGATAACACCATAAACACATTTTTTTTAAGTCGTTAACCTGTCTGGATACATGGTGGCACTGTTTTTATATTGCAAATCTTTTGTTTCTAAAAAAAATAATGACCCAGCTTGCTTTGAAAAATATTCCATCAAAATACTTCTCGATAGGCCTACAATGGGTCCAAAATAAAAAAATTGTCAAAAAACTTAACGCATACTTTTCACTATATCCCAATACTCATGCATAAAGCTAAATATTTTGTTTTACAGAAAGTCAAAAAAGATTGGCAAATCCATTGTTGTATACAGATCGGCGCATGCGCAATGCAAAAACATTAATAATAATATGTGACCCGCTCTGCAAAAATGAGTCACATGTCTCCAAAGCCACTTTTGAGCTACAGGTCTTTGAAAGAATGTTGCACAGTGTTTAAGCAATTGGAATCCTCAACATTTTAAATTCTACACAATGTCCATTTTCATCAAACCAAACTGTTGAGAATTCCAATTGCTTAAACACTGTGCAACATTCTTTCAAAGACCTTTAGCTCAAAAGTGGCTTTGGAGACATGTGACTCATTTTTGCAGAGCGGGTCACATATTTTGTGACATTGTCATTGAACATTATTTG